>BMAV01016543.1:0-12965 GCA_019973955.1 Trichonephila inaurata madagascariensis
CTTTTGGGCCCCCCATCACAAAAGCTTCCCCCATTTTGGCGGGCCTTCCTTCCATGTATTTTTTTTTTTGGTTTTTTTTGGGGTTTTTTCCCCCCCGCTTTTTTTTTGCCCCCAGTTTGACCGACAAGGAGAATATGGGTGGGGGGCATTGTAAAATGGATTTTTGAATTTTCCGGTTAAAGATTTTTAGGCAAAATGTATTGTGTATGGTTTCCCGGGTAAGATTTATGGTTTTGATGAAATGTGTTTCAATGATTGATGCATGTATAAAATGTTTTTTTGTTTTTCAAATTTCTTTTCCACCCCATTTAAAAGGTGGGAAAAAAAATTTTACAACGGGGGGTGATATAAATCATATAAAACTATGAATGCAAATAGGTTTTGGATTTTGAAAAAATATTCTGTTGGAAAATTTTTAATTGATTCTTCAACCAGAGAAAAATTTTTAAAAAAAATATTGAAATTAAATTATTTTAGGTTCACTCTTTATATTTTCATCATATTTGTGAGGATCATTATCATAACTCTCAGTAACTACCAAATAAAAAAATAAATGCTAAAAGTTATACTTAAATTCACATTAAGTTTTTTTTTATTTTTTTAAAAAACTGTATGAGGAAACGTTAAAATTTAAATTCTACATATTTTATATAAAAAAAAAAAGATATCTAATATTACTTTTTGGGAATTAGCCAGTCCACAAATTTTAAAACGGGCCCCCCTTTTTTCAATCACAATTTTATCGCGCCCCCTTATACTTTAATAATTACTGAATGCAATAAAAGCATTTTGGCAAAGCTACAATAAGTGATTTTTTAATTTAAACCATACAATTAAAAAAGTTTAAATTTTGATCCGTTAGTTTTAAAGGGAAAAAAAGTAAAAAGAAAATTTATTATGTTTTTTTTCCTTTCTTTAATTTTTAAATTGAACATATTGCAAAATGCGGTGGTTTTCTTAGAAGCAAAAAAATAGATATCAGTAAATAAGAAAAAAAACCACGTCAATTTCTAATCATAAGATATTTTTATAAAAAAATTAGCTTTTTCAAGACGCCCAATTTAATTTAGTATTAATTTTAAATTTAGTTACAAAATACCCGTGTAGCAACAAAAACACGATACATTAAAAGTATACCGGTGAAGTTCCCCCTTTGAGAGTTCATTTATAAGAAAATAAAACATTATTTATATAATAGCTGAATTGTAAGGAGAGTAAAGGGAAAGGGGGCAATGTTTCAAAAAAGTAAAATGATTTTTTAAAAAGATTCCCTCAAATTATATAGTTTTAAGCGTTGAAAAATTTTAAGCCCCCCACAAAATTTGATTTTTAACTGACGTTAAGAAATGAACAATAATATAAAATTCCCATGAAAAATAATTGTATTATTTTTAATATTTAAAGCAAAAGACTTCCCAGGAGCAGGCGCGCACTCGATACGGTCGAGCGGGGTTATTGAGTACCTCAATCCTTTTTTATAATTATTTTATTGTACACGATACAAATCGTATTCCAGTGAATAATTTAATAAAGAGAAAGTAAACTTACCTATTTTCAAGGACTTTTTCAATTTTTCTTTGGTAACAAATAAACAGTTTTGCCAGAATTAACTATTTCGTGATCTGTGTGTCCCGTCGACACTTCCGAGTAAAAAGTATTCATTATGTATGTTACTGCTAAAAACGTTTTTCGTTATGTTTTTATATGTTTGAGAAATACTCATCATAAAATAAGTCTTGGGCAAGTAACCCTTTCCCAAGTGCTCTCCGTGGTTTTTCAAATATCATAAAACTCTTTTGCATGGAAAAGAAACGCAACAAAAAGAAATACATTACTTACAACTTCCTTGAATAGAAACAAACACATAAGAGAGGGTCATAATTAACTGTACCAATAACTTAGAAGGTCGAACAAAATTATATCAGCAAAACAGATTACAGCTATTGTGCTGTATTTCAAGAATAATCACAGTGATGAATTTTTTTTGTTCCTAAATTTTTTGATTCTGGGTCTGATTTGTTTTCTCTGAAAGAGTAGTATGTTAGATTTAAAAAAAAAAAACTTAATAAAAATCTCTCATCATGGGATTATAGCAAATCAATAAAAGATTTTTTATTTGGTTATAGGATCAAAAAATAGCCTAATTAGGTATTGAAGAAGTTTTAATTTTTGAGAGAGATGACTAATTCGCCTATAAATTATATCAGAGTAAAGTGCATTTTTTTTGTCTGAAAGTATTTTGTTTTAATTCATTCCAGTAAATTAATTATTTTTAAATCTTTTATTTTCGATATGCTCGTGCCCCCTCGTAAGGTTATCGCGCTCCCCCAGAGGGGCGCGCCCCACAGTTTGAGAAACACTGAATTAGGCAACTAAAGGTTTCAATTAATCACTATAAAGCGTCTTTATAACTTTTTTTTTCGAACAAAATAAATTGGAATATAAAATTATAAAGAGTTATATATAAATATATATAGCCAATAATGGATGGTATGAATGTAACGAATTTCTAAGACTTGATTCTGTGGTTAATTATCGAACCTACTACCAGGGACGTCTTAAGACTCTTTGAGGCCCTGGGCCCTTATACAAAAGTAGGCTCTACTTGAGATCTTTAAAAGTAGACAGTATATAGCATGCTTTGTCAAATACTCGTTCAAATGGTAATTTGAAATAAATAAATGTGCATGACTCACAATCTCAAAAACCTAGGCACAAACCGGCTCGATCGATAGCCGGATTTCGACTAAATGAGTTGAGTGATTGTTTGTGGTATTAGGCCTAGGCGTAGAAATGGACACCAGTCATCACATAATAATACAGGCTTATCACCTTGTGACATCTCACGCGTTCTTTCTCTAACATAACCTCTGTGTTCTTTGACGGCCACGATTAATGGCAAATCTTTTCCAACCCAAATCCAAGAAGTGAAACGAAGCATAGATGCAAATAAGATAACCTTTAAAAGGGTAGAAGTTTTAGTGAACAGAATGGCAATTTAGAGAAAGTTCAGTGTAGAGAAGATAGAAGTGTTGATCGACGGCTTACCTAGAATCAAGACGCCACACCTCGCCATTTAAACCAAGGTACATACCATTGTACAACCATTAGGAGAAATATTTGAAGTAGATTGGACGCTGAGTATTCAACCAAGGTAGGAAGATTATATTCTGAACGCGAATATATTATTGAGATTGAGATTAGGCGGATATAATATAATTATATTGATAAGTGATCTAATTGCGCGATTTGTGTTAATTAAGACTACGTGTTTTGGTTTATTCTCACTTAATATAAGTTTGTTCGATATCTAAGTAATCTAAGTTAAATTCTTAATAAAAGTCATATTAAGAATTCTAAAATGTCTCATAATTTCGAGAGAATCCCACACCTCTAACTTACGCTGAAACCCCACGACATGGTCATCGAAGGACGGCCATGTCGCAACTTTTGCCAAATGACATGCAGTTTGTAGTAGTACATTCCCTGTTTTTCGTAGAAAATGTACGGGAATAATATTTGACCATTAAAATTATCCAGATCATGATCTTATTAAGACAGAGTTGAAAACGAAACGAGGCCCCCATCGAGGGTGAGGCCCTGTGCCCGAGCCCAGTTGGCCCATGCCTTAAGACGTCCCTCCCTACTACTTGAGAAAACTACAAGTATCTTCTTAAGGAAGCTACAAAATTAACATGTAATATGTGTGTTGAACATTTACACTGATAATAAAATATTTCAGTTAACCATAGATTTATAACTTATAACTTAAAAAGAAATTTTCGGAATTTCTAAAGATCTTTATAATTGTCTCTTATTTATCAACCTCAGTGAGTTATTAACACATCCTTCATTAACAAAAAGAAATAATTGCACTAATGGAATTAATTAATGATCTTCTTGAAGAACTTAATCACTTCATGTTCCTAAATTCTTATGAATCAATTTTGGTTTTGTTAACCTTTCTAAAGACGCATTATTTTTAAAAAGATTTAATAATATCTAACAAAATAAAATCTACATTAAATTAGTTACCCCTTTTAGAAAAAAAAGAGTCTGAAAATTGTTAGAAATTAAAAACATAAAATTTACGGAAACTCGTAACGAAATTTAATTAGTTCTCCAGTTTTGCTTAAAAAATTAATTATGTTTTTAACGTAAACCATGATTTACATTTATTGATACATAGGTAACAAGGACTTGTTATCTATGTATCAATAAAGTAGTTGAAGTAACTTTTATATTAATAAAAAGTTATTTTAAAACATCATAAATGACTAATAATTAAATATTCAAATGTACTTAAATATGTAGAAATTTTTTTTAAAAAAATGTTGCCCAATCAATAAAGTTACATAAGCAAGTGCTTAGCATTTTCATATTTGATCGTCATTTTATAAAAATTATTTTGGATTACAAATTAATGATTAATATGTTCTGATCGTTTCTAGGTGGTAATTAAATAATGTGTAAAGTCATAATTGAAGTAAATATACATTTAAAATTATTTTTTTCTTCACAGCAATCTGTGTAGATTATAGAGACCTTTTCTAACTTATTGATAACCGAAAAATTTGTATATGTAAATTATGTAATTATTCGTTAAAATTACCTTAAGGTATCCGACTACGTTAGGAACCGTGATTTTAAAAAGGCGCATAAATAGATAATTTTCATATATTTAGTGTCACTTAAATTAGAATACACGTATAAAATTGTTTTAAGGACATTTTGACAAAAAAAAATTATTTAAATACAATATTTCGGCAAAAAATTAACTTAGAATAAAAAAATTTCAAAATGTTCTCCTTTAGTGAAAAATGCTTCTATTATAATAATATTTTGCTTGTATATAGCTCAGATCTCTGTACAGAGGCTCAACTATGATTTTTGAAAAATTCACATTATTTTCAGAGTTACAACCATTTGAAATAATTATTGGCGTTTTTTTCTTAAAATTTCTCCTCTCTATTGTAGTAAACTATGGATAAACCCACTTCTAAGTTATATATTTCAAAAATTCTAGTTGAGTCTCTGTACAGGGGTCAGAGCTACATACAAGCAAAATATTATTATAATAGAAGCATTTTTCACAAAAGGAGAATATTTTGAAAATGGGTCCTTCTATGTTCATTTTTTGTCAAAATACTGTACTTAAATAATTTTTAATTGTAATAATGTTCTTAAAACAATTTTATATACATTTTCTAATCTAAGTGATACTAAATATCATAAATATTATTCATTTATATGCTTTTCAAAATCACGGTTCCGAACGTAGTCGGATACCTTAACAGTCTTAAAATTTTGCGTTTTATTGATTTAATATGTAACTTATATGTAAGCAAGGAATGTATGTACAAAAAATATAATAAATATACTAGAAATTTTGAAACTTAAAAGACGTTTTTCCTTTTCCAGGGTTGATTATGGCGTCAGAGGCATTTACTGACATTCTATGAGAAAACGAATTCAATGAGAACTTGCCATTCTGCCTTATTTTCCTATCAGTTATTACAACACAAGTGAGTCACTTCCATATAATTTAAAATTGCAGAATAAGTACAATTTTTTTTAAAATTAAGAATACAATATTATTGTTGTACAAAGTTAATTAAATGGCACATTTTGTAACAGTAAATGGCCATTTTTTGTAACGGATTGTTCACCGAGGATTATTACAACTTCACAAATTTGTGGAATTTTTATTATGTTGTTTAAAAGAAAAGATCAGTGAGAAATATATTTTAAAAAGCATAAAAATAGCTAAACCAGGAATTTGGTGTATTATTCTTGTTTTTTAAAAATTGTATAATATCCAATATCAGTGGCGCACACAGGGGGAAGGTCCTGGGTGGACACCCCAAAGCCCTTGATTTTTTTCCGATCGGTTATAATTCTAAGTATATAATGCGTATAATTTTTAATTAAATATATGTTATTAATGATTAATTCTATTAACTAATGCTAATTATTTATTCAATAATTAGTTTTTACTGTGTTTTGTTCGTGAAAATTGGCAAAATCAAAAATAGCATGATATAAGAATGGTGAACTTTCAACCCCGGACCCCCTTTGAAAAATTCCTGTGTGTGCGCTACTGATACTTACACTTTCCATTTATCCCTTGTCACACACAAGAAACACACATCGCATTTGGAAGTGCAATTTTGTAAAATTCCAGAAGTTTTAAAGTGCAGTGAAAATGAAAGGATAAAAAAAATTAGGTTTGTTCGATTGTTTTTTCAAATTGTGAGATTGAAATTATCAAAATATGTGTTACAAAGCTATTTTGCCTTCTTTTTTCAATTTTTCATTACTATTTTTTTTCCATTTCTTAAAAAAAAAATCAGCATAATAAATCATTTGTTAGAATTCTTTTATTTTTATTGTATTATTTTTTGAGTCATTTTATTAATATTTGAGAGGTTTTTCATTCTTTTGTTCTTATTTCAAAGAACGAATTATTTTCGTTGTGCGTTTACTAATACGAATTCCAATTTCATGAAATATTACTTTAATTTTCAATTTAAAATTGATTAATTTTTTTTTTAAATTCTGCTGATTATTTTAACCCTTTTACACATCTACATAAAAACTTTAAAAAAAAAAAAAAAGATGAATCATACCCCGTACTTTTTTAAATTTTTGATTCTTCGTTAAAAGCGACAAACATTAAGGCTTTTTTAAACCAAAATTAGGGGCCTGATAAAACAAATTAAAACACATTTTCAAACTGAAAATATCCGATTCCGCAAACCCAGGATTTTTAATTGCATCCCTTTATTATGACGTGTTTGTAAATTATAAAAAAAAAATAACACATTTTTAAACCAAAAAAATTTTTGACACAGACAAAATAGTATATAGGACATATGTTTTTTTTTTTCACAATTCCTACTATTAGTTCACTCTCCTATATATATTTTGTTCAAAGTTTCAATCGTTAAAAAAATACTTTTATTCATCCATTCAAGTTCAAATACTTTTTTTTTAAATTTTGTCGTGGATGCCTTGATGTTAAAAAATTTTTTTTAAAATATTAATTCTTAATTTAAATTTTAAATTAATGAATAAATAGTAAAAACAAAAAAATAGTCCAACAGCATATTAGAAAGGAAACTTTTTCGTTGTGTCCCTTAGCGAATGGATAGCACAAATTTTGTGGTTTCGAATCCCTTGGGATGGCCTAATTTCAAAGGGATTTTTTTTTAAAATATACCATTTTATTACAATAATTAAATTTAATTAATGAATAAATGTAACAAATAAAAAAAAAAAAAATATAACACCTGTAGAAAGAAAAATGAAAAATTGCAAAAAAAAATCGCTTTCTATTTTCTATTGAATTCTGCCTTTGTATAAAATATTTATATTAATAAATTATTTAATAAAATAACAAAAAAATAAAATTTTCATTGCCTAAGTAAAATTGAGAAAAAAAATTTTTTTTATATTATTTGTTCAAAAATAAAAAAAAATACAAGCTAATTTTGGAACTTTTTTTTATACGTAAAATTTTTTCTGAATTAGGGTTAATAATACGTAAAAATCAGACTGAATCCCCCCCTGACAAACAAAATGTTAATTTAACTGTTTTTATCAGTAACTTATCAGTTTTGTTGATCCAAAACAATATAGAAATCTCTCGATTAATAGTCAAAAATCGGGGTAATTTCAAATATTTTTATCAGATTACAGAGCATGTGATAACAATATTCGTATGATAGGAAAATATATGAAAAGCTAGATATCAGGAAAAAGGGTTTTTATTTTCCACATTTAAAATTAAATTTATTTTTAAATGAATCCATGATTATTAATGAAAGGGGAATATGATAGAATTTTTAAAGATTCTTTTTAAAGGGTAAAAAAAAAAAAATTTTATAGTTAAAGAGGTGAGGGGGGGGGGGCAGGGACCAACGTGAACATTCAGAAAACACAAAATCGAGAACGGAAAAAAATAAAAGGGAAATTTTTTATATTAAAATCGTTTTAGTATTTGATTGCCATTTGCAGCATTTTCTAATTCTCTTTTCTTAATTTTTTTGAGTTTTAGCTCGTAAGAAAAGGGTTTTTTCAATTTTACTATTAGCTCACTCTCTATATTTATATTTATTTATATACTTACCTTGTTCAAATTTTGAATCTTAATAAAATACTTTTTTTCATCCAATCAAGTTCAAACAAATTTTTTAAACTTGGAGTGGATGACCAAAGTTAAAAGTTTTCAAATATTAATTAATTAATTTAATTAATTTTGGTTTTTTACGCAATTTGATTTGTCTCTATCGTTGTAAAATTTAATCTTAAAACAAAGACTAAGTTGGGGTCGAAAACCAGTTTTTCAACCCAAAAACCAGTGTGCATTTTACAACAATGAGACAAATCTTTCTCTTTTCAATCCCCACATTATTTTCTCCTATACGTATATATATTTGTAATAAAAAAAACTTTCTATTCATCCATTCGTGGGAAATTGACTTAAAAATTTTTTTTTATATTACTTGTTGATTAAATATCTAATACGACTTTATCTCAGAAGAAAAACATATTTTGACTTCAGATATTTTAATCGAAAAAAAAAATTTTAAAAAAAAAAAAAATATTTAGATTTAAAAATTTTTTTTTTATTTTATTTCATTTTATTTTCCCATGCAAAATGTTAAAACTTTTAATTATTGATGAATCTGTACTGAAACTTGGCAGAAATGTTAAATTTTAACCTTTTTAAAAATATTTTAAAATTGTTAATCCTTTCTAGACCAAAAAGGGGAACATCCCCCCTTTTAAAAAATGTCAGAATCTTATTTAGATATAACCTTTTCTCTGCAATATTTATACAATTGCCTAAATTTTCGCCAAACACAATTACATACACGGGAACGTTTAGAAAAGAAATGGCTGTAAAAACCCATTGGCATCAATGATAAAACATTTTCCCGGGGTGTATTCTTATTTTTTCCCTCTGCTTATTGTGTCGTTAATCAGTGGTGTACACAAAGGGGGATTGAGGGGGTCACCAGGCCGTTTTTCCACCGGGCCCCAGGCTTCAAATTTTTGCGCCCTTCCCCTTTTTCCCGACCACCCCTTCCCCATCAGTTCTTACCTTCCCGTTTTGGTTCGGGAGGGATTTTCCCTCACAACTCTCTTACTCTACTTTGGCTTCCATTATTGATCACCAATGGATCTGTAGGTTAGATTCGAACCGGGCACCTTCCGATCCGAACGCCAGTACTCTATCGATCACGCCAAAACGATCGTCTTCGCATGATATCTAATTTTATTGATTTTATTTGTCCCGCTACACTACCCCCCACCAGTAGATGGATAAGCGCGTTATTTTCCGGTCGTTTGTTACGGAAGGCAGGTTTATTTATTTGTTTTACTCTCTCTCTTTTTATTTATTTTATTTTTATTCTTCTTATTTATTTTATTTTTCTTGCTGAAATGAGAGAAAAAAAGGTAATCTATCATTTGTTTCGGAGAGAGTATTTTTTTTAAATTTATTTTTCTTCTCTTTTTTTTCTACACTCTCTCTTCTTTATTATTATTTTATTTATTTTTCTTGCGGTAGATGGCGCCACGAGAGTTTAGAAAGTTGCGTTTCCTTACTTCAGGACAGGGTCACCAATGTAGGTTAAATTCGAACCAGGCACCTTCCGATCCGAACGCCGGTACTCTATCGATCACGCAAAAAGGATCGTCTTCGCGTTATGTCTAAGTACAGGTTTTATTTAGATACTGCTACAGATCCGCCGGGGATCTGACTGGAACCGACCTGGAAAAGGTGACATGGTTCGGTCACTCTTGTTCATTTCTTACCTTACGGCATCACGGACGCTGAGTTTGAGTTTAAGTTCTACAAAACATAAATGAAATTTTCAACAAAGAGTAATTCTACAAAAGTAAGGCAAAAAATTACATATTAACCATCTTTTATATCATTTACACATGTTATAAACATTAATTTGCAATCAATTTTTGTTTCCTTATTTATCATGAACGTTAATCTTTCTGTTTCTGAAATCTATTTTTTCTGTAGCATCATTTGAATCAAGAATATTTTATTGCATTTTTGTTATTTTTTTATTAAAAAATTCAGAGAGAATTTATAAAGTAAAGTGAATGCGATTCTAGAACGGGAATCGGTAGGCTTTCAAGAAAGAACCAGTTGTTAGTGAAACAAGATATCGAAAGTATCAGACGCCTACTTGATATGTGTTTCAAGGGAAAAGGTTCCCCATCCCAGCAACAGTCGCGTTCAAGACTGTCATGCTCCGATTAATATTTTTTATATTATTTAAATAAAGTTTTACAGGTATTAACATTTTCCATTCCATCAAAAATGAAAAAATATTGTAGTTATATTTTATTTCTATAGCTCAATGCAAGTGTGATCAGTGTCTAGGAATTAAACTTTGAAGTTTCGTGAAAAAACTTCCATACCATTACTACCTAAAGTACTATATTCTGGAATTTCATATTTACACTAATAATTAAACTGTATACAACTGTTCTTGCATAGAAAAGTGTGTATTTGGAAGATGTATTCAAGCAAAGGAAAAAAGTATTGATGCATATTAATCAACATAAAAGTATTATGAAAGTCCATTGAAATACATATATAAATATAGACAAAAGTGTTAAAATTAGCTGAGATAACACGAAAAATTTACAAAAAAAACAACAAAAAAATTAAAATATATTTGAATAAACTGAACAGGAAAGCAAATAATAAACGTATGTTTTGATTTTTATCTTAATATGATAAAAATATTTGGACACTTTCTTAAGTTTTAAGGGGAAATACAAAATAAATCAAAAGTAAAGTCATAATCATCGTTTGCAGTTTTTAAGGAATGAGGTACAATTGAAGGAATTGTGTGTGTGCTGATTTAAAATTGCGTCAACTCTCTCTTTCAAAAAGACTGATTTTCTGAAGGGGCATTTCAACCCTCTTTTTATTAGCCCTTAAGCAGGGGTCATAAAATAAGGAATGTGTTTCTGTTGGGGGACATTGGGCAGGAACCACTCCAGAAAACGTTTTTCCACTGCGGTATTTTTACCAATAAAAGGAACTTTGTCTGCTTTAGGAATAATCCGAATATTTTCACTGATTTTCTAAAAACTTTGTTAACGAGAAACAATTTACTACACGAGTAACTGTCTTAAGCCAGTCTAATGTTAAAATATATAAGTAAATACAGAGAAATTTTTCAATACACATATGTAATAAAAAAAAGGGAAAAAAAAATTTTTTTTAGTAAATATATTTAATTTTTAATAATACTAAGAGGGAGAAGTTTGAAGAGATGCAAGAGCGTCTCAAGCACAGAGTAAAATAGCAAACCTGCACAAAATATTTAGCAGCTTGGAGTTATGAATCTTATTGACACGATAATTTAATAATAAAATTAGTAAACTGAAAAGCATAATTTTTTTATTAAATAACACGTAATTTTTTTATAAGGAAGATTAATTTTTTTTTTTTTTAAAGATGAAAAGTGCTGAGACGTAATCTTTATGCTAAAGATTAAAAATTTGCTGGTCCTTGAGGAGGGGAAGGGGGAATTGAATCCTCCGTCCTTGTGTATAGATATCCTGCTTAGAATCTAAATGAATTCATCATACCAAAAAGAGCGTTATAGATTGCGATAAAGCAGTTCTTCTTAAACTTGCAATATTTGTAATCCAATTTTCAGTCATAATTTTCATCGCGCCCCCTTCTTACAATAAAAATGTATTGAATGCAATTAAAATGTACTTTGATGGCAAAACCACAATACAATACGACTTTAATTATAAGCCGTACTAATTATCAAGATAAACATTGTTTTGTATATGACAAGCCAGGGGAGTCACTAGTAATTACTAAACTTGTTTTTAATTGAATATTGATAAATTAATTATGAAATACTTTGTGCAGTTTTGATACATTTATAAGTAGTGTGACGTCTCTCGCGTTCTTCTTCTAACATAACTCCTACGTTCTTTGACGGCCACGATTAATGGCAAAACTTTTCTAACTATCCAAGAAGAGAAACAGGGCGAAAATGCAAATAAGATATACTTAAAAAGGATAGAGGGTTTAGTGAGATGGAACGGCAATCTTAGAGATAACTTAGTGCGGGACAGTTCGAACAAGTGTTAGACGATCTACTCCTAGGAAGAAGGATCCTCATCGTCGCTAAGAATAATAATTATAAGAAGGAGTAATAGTATTTGAATATACCTATCTACTGTAGCAGAATAGGCGAGTCTTCAACCAAGATAGAGGGTTACCTATAAAAGGTAATATTTTGTATAGGAAGTTAGATTAGGCAGATAATTAAATATAATTAAATAAGTGATCTAGTTATGCGATCTGACTTAAATATTCAGATTTAAATTTTTGGCTTATTCTACTTAAAGAAAGTTGTTCTTGAATTAAGTAATTTAGTTATTTTAATAAAAGGGTGTGTTGAATTACAAAATGTCTCATCTTTTAATCCCACACCTCTAGCTTACGCGATCCAACAAGACATAGCTATCGCAGGACGCTATGTCACAGTAGTTTTATATCAGTGTGAATGTGTAATTATTTTTCTTATATAAGAATGCATTTTACTTTTATAATTATTTTAAATAGTAATTATTTTATTAAATTGATAATTATTTTAAATCTTTTATTTTCGATTTTTCGCGATATGCTCCCTCCCCTCCAAGTAGGGTTATCACACCCTCCTATGGGGCGCGCCCTGCAGTTTCAGAAACGCTGCGATGAAGCTTTTATTTCGAGTTTTGAGAACACAATTTAATAACAGTATACACGAAACAAAAAGTTTGAGGGAAAAAAGCCAAGCAATTTACATAATAATTTGGATAGCGAAATAAAAGATTTAATAATTTAGGTATAAAATGAACGAGAATAATTGGCTTTTTTAAAAAATATAGGCGGTTGTACATTTTTAAAAAATTTTTTT
>BMAV01016544.1:0-104250 GCA_019973955.1 Trichonephila inaurata madagascariensis
TTTTCCATGCTTCTGGTTTAAAGAAAAGTTAAATATAGGCTGTATAACATTTAAAGTATGTAATATAAGTGAAATATTTATATTTACTTTAAAATTATAGTGAGGAATTTTTATATTTAATTATATTTATCCTCACTCTAAAATTTTGCCACCCTATGCAGATGCATAAATGTGTACTTAATATATTCAAATATTCTCTTATTATAATTATAGATGGAAAATTTATATGTATTAGCAATTTTTTATTGAGGAATATAAATTATTTTTAGTACGCAACGTAAAATATACGTAATTTTATGTCCAAATTTGTATTAAATGTGCAGAGAAAATTTAGAAAAATAATTTAAAACATTTTAAATTACTTTTCCTTAATTAATTTCGTTAAAATATAAAAGTTTTATGGTTCTTGAATATTAGATTTTTTTCAGAATAATCTTTTGGATTGGTTAGTTTGATTAGGGAAAATGGCCTTTCACTGTTGACTGTGTGGTTTCACAGTGAAACCGTAAATTTTTCGAAATTGAAAAATGCTAAATTTTTTTCCTTGTATATTTAGAACCATCTTCATGTCTGATAGTCATTTTTGAAATTATTTTGTTAATTTTTCAAAGGGAATATGTAGTGAACATTAGAGAGTTAATAGGTGTCGGGAAAGGAGAAAGTGTTATCATACCTCGAATTCCATTTATCCCCACAATGACCTACTGTTTCAATTCAAACGAGTTCAATTTCCAATCAAACTCAGTTTGACTGTTATTATTAACAAAGCGCAAGGGCAAACATTGCAGGTAGCAGAGGTGCATTTGGAAAACATATGCTATTTCCATGGTTAACTATATGTAGCCTGTTATCGTGTGTCCAATGTCCGAAATCTTCACATATTTGCACCTGACGGAATAACATATAATATAGTATAAAATAACATTCTATAATAATATTCTGGTTTTAGCTCTTTTAAAGAGGAATAATTTATTAAACTTAGATACTTTCAATATTTTAAAACATTAATAGTTTAATTTATTGAATTTTTGTTGTTAATTATTATACTAAAGTATGTTTTCAGTTTTTAAAACTAAGCTCAATTTTTAAATTTTAAGAGTCCCAGTCAAACAATTAAAAAAATTATCATATTTTATTTACTTTCTAATGATAATGACTATGATAGTTATTTAAGGCTGTCTTCGGCTAATGTTAAAGAATAGGGGCCGAATTCGGAAATTTTTCAGATATGCTACTCAAACATTAATATTTATTCTGTTCATTATCCTGTAGAGAATCACTTATTTTATCATACTACTCATTCTTATCGAGTTGACGACATTTTTCTTTTATAAAATGCCTGTTTTGCTTTCATATTCGTAATGCTAATTGAGATATCCCTTCACATGTTAAAAGGAAAAACTGATTATTTATGAAATATTTTGAAATTTTAAAAACACTATATAATAGACAAATGCATGAGTTACAATGTTACAAATTTTTATAAAAAGGCATTTTTTTCTGTCCGAAAATGTGCTCCGCGTCAAGTTCACGCTCTCGTATATATGCCGAAAACAGCCTTAAAAACATCAACGCGAGCGAAGCCACGGGAAAAAGCTAGCATATATGGATAGTGCAGTACGTATAAAATATGGGTCCTTATTATAACGTCAAATCGAAAAACGTCGCCAAATGCCTCGATATGCCGCTAACAAAAGAAACCATTTCTACGCTTGTTCAAAAGCAATACTTTTGCTTCCGCGGGTTCAAAAATTATTTTTTTTAATAGTTTGTACTGTTCTCGCACATGTTTAAGCACAATACTCTTGATAAAAGATAATACTGTTTTTAATTGATTAATTCTTCTGTATTCTTCTTCTCTTATTTTATTGCGAAACAGAATTAAAATTTGGAACCTATTTTCTTGGGAAGCGAACGCAGGGAAGTATTTTCAAAAATACGGTCTAACACATAAGTACCAGAATGACCACAGAGTTTAGCGAAATAAGAAACGCAACGGAACTGCACGACAACGTATTCGAATTCATGTGGTGGTGTCTACATGAATAAAACTCATTTGTCGCAATTTTGAACGTTATAGTTATTAGATATTTCGTTTATTTCAAGTATACACGTATTTTTTAAAATGCAATACTTAATTCTAAATCTATGCCAGTTTATTTGTATTCTGCTATAGGCCTATTAGGCACGATTAAAATCTCGCGAAATAGGCTTTAGACAGAATGTATATTTCATTTGAGATGGTCACCTGGCTCTAAAAAAACGACATGTGAATAATGAAAAAAATGTTACTGAAACTTAACGAAGCTACTGAGAATTGTATATATATATAGAATTACATCCATATTTATACATAAAATTATCTAAAAAGTGAATAAGGAGAAATTTACTTACCTTTGCAATTTAAAACGGCGTTAAAGAGTATACGTTTTAGGATAATGAAAAAGAATATGAGGAATTTCAAAATGAATAAGAAAAAAAATTATAATAAGCGAAAGCAGTAAAAAATTAAATATAAATAAATAATTTAATGGCGAAAGAAGATTAAATACTGAAAAAAAAGCGATTTTATTATGGGAAGTGAAAAAATTGAAAATCATTTATAAAAAAATGAAATAGTAGAAATTCACGATTTGCCACCATTAAAAAATAATTTTGCCTCACAGATTTATCGTTATTTTAGTTGGAATTCACACTATAAGATCCATGTTAAAAAATTCGACACTACACCCATATTTTATTACTTTTTTGAGTAACAGTCTCATGTTCGTCTTTACCAGATTTATCACTTTGGGGCGAAATCAGTAAAATCTTAACTAAGGTTGAAAAAAAAGAAATTCAATATCTTAAAAAAATAAAATTGACCAAAAAGTGAATTTGGTAAACTTATTAATCCGTAATAATTTAACACGGAACTCTCATACTCATTTTTAAAAATAATCTTACTCACTAGTAATATCTGTGAGATATCCATTACCCCTCGGAAATTACAATAATTTCATACTGCAACAAGATAGCGTCAATCAAAAATAGTTAAATAATTTTTTAAGGAACCGAATTGCTTAAAATTAATAGGGTTACCACAGTAAAAAAACCCTCCAAAAGTAAGGATCATATACGTATATATATATATATATATATAAACACACTGTAGCAAACATATTACCAAACGATACAAATCAGTATACCCATATTATAATGTTATTTCCCATCTTGGCGAAAATTAGAAACAATTTAGCGGGTAACGACCTAATTTTAAATTAGTACCTAATACGTACACAACTGAATTGCACTACATTTTTCAAAATTTGTTATACTTCTGTAAAAGAGATGCCTGTGTATATAATGAATCAAAACATTTTTTGTCTAAATAGTACCCAATATTTTTTAAAAAAATTTTATGAAAAAAAATTAGAATTTTAAAAATTGCTCTATAATTTTTTCAAAGAAATAATCCAGTGATTTTCATGAAATAACTCATTAACTATGTTTTGTACATCATTTTATACATACGTGAGTAAAATATAATATATATAAGTAATGTTATTAAAAATATTGGTATCTAAATGAAAATATATATTACGAGATACTAAAATTTATACCCATGAGCAACTAAAAGAAAAAAAAATACTTTTGAGTTAAAAAAGGTTAGTGTTGTGGTTCTGGGGAGTAATTAAATTATCATTATTATAGACATACAAAAAAATCTAAGCTCTACTAGAAATATTAAAAATATATATCCAAAAACGAAGTCTAAATTTTGATATATTACTATTTTGAGTATGCCATGGAACCCTTAAAAGCCTTAAGATTTGAAATGGCATCTGATTGTACGAATTTAAATATTTAGTTTCTATTTAATTTGATAAAGAACGCATATACAGACTTCAACAACTTAACCGTCTTTACTTAAAAATATGTTGATGAAATCACACATAAGATATGCCATTATTGAGATACCTCAAAAACTGTCTATTCATTTGAAACTGTCTAGAAATAACTAAAAAACAAGTTCAAACTCACTAATACTGTATGATTACATACCGATTATGTCAGTGTTTCTCAAACTGGGGGGCGAGCCCCCTTAGGGGGGCGTGATAACTCTACAAGAGGGGCGCGAGCATATCGAAAATAAAAGGTTAAAAAAATTAATTTACTGGAATGAAGTAAACACAAAATACTTTCTGACACATAAAAAATACACATTTACATGGATATAATTTATGTATATCATCTGGCGTTATTACGTCATTAAAAATAAAAGTTTCCGCTTGATGCGTTCATTATCTATCTGACCCTATAACTAAATAAAAAAAAACCATTTTGTTTGATTTGCTGTAATCCCACTATGAGAGATTTTTTATTACGTTTTCTTTTTAAACCTAAAATATTAATCTTTCAGAAAAAAACAAAACTCAGACCCTAGAAAAAAATTCTAGTAAGATAAAAAATTCATCTGTTATTATTACTGAAATGCTGTATATTTGCTGCAGAAACAAAAGGAAGCCTTAATTCATTTTTCCTCCAGGAAACAAAATATATTTGCCGATCATCTGTTTGACCTTCGAACTTACTATAGCATGATTAGTTTTATCCCTTCTTTCCTGTTTTTGTTTTTCATTAAGGGAAGTTGTAAATGATGTACTTCTGTTGCACTTTTTTCCACTTGAAAGATTTATATGATATTTGGAAAAGCACAGAGAGCATTTTGAAGGATTATTTGGCTAAGATTTATTTTTATGGGTATTCTGAAACATATAAAGCTATAATGAAATACGTTTTATACAATACTTTTTTTTGAATAATATCCATATTTTTATATTGAATACACTTTTTTTTAACTCGGGAGCGTTTATGCGGGGCGCAGAATCAGAGGACAGCAAAATTACAAAAATGTGAACAAAATACGACGGTTTTGCTTTTATTAAGGTTTGGCACCTTTGAAACTTTTTAGTTCAGTTTTAATGGATTTTTTCTTAAATTATCAAAGAAAAAATGAAAAGTTTTTCGAAGTAGGTAAGTATACTTTCTCTTAGTTAAATTATTCACTGGAATTGGGATTTTTATCGTGTACAATAAAAATAATTGTAAAAAAAACATTGGGGGACTCAGTCACCTCGCGCTACTATTAACGTTAGTATCGAATGCGAGCCTGCTCTCCCGGGTTAAAATATGTTGAAATCTTATCGCTTTAAATATTAATGCCAAATGTGTGATAAATATGATGAGAGCAACATGGGCTAAAACTCTTTTCTAATGGCATTTATATTTTTTAGAAATGGATGATGGGGGAAAATAAATTTTAAAAATTAAATATCATTTTGTAATCTGTTCCAATTTAAAAGTAAAAAGAAAAATAACATAAAAATTATTCTATTACCAAAAAAGTAATTTTTTTTAAAAAAAAAATATTACTTAAAGTAAAATTAAAAAAATTTAATACTTATCTTGTTAATTTGTACGGTTTAAAATTAAGATCGTTTTAAAAACCCATCGCCCACACACACACACAAAGTCATTATATTATTCTATAAGGGGAGGGGGCGATAAAAATTATGATTGAAATTTGGGTCACCAACAGTGAAAGTTTGAGAAGCACTGTCTTAATGCGATCATCTTTATCTTTTCCAAAAAATGTTTTGAACAGAAATTTGTAATTGAATTACTATTTAAATGTTTTTTTCATAAATATACTTTAATTTCTTTTATCATGTCACTCAGAATTTTTTATAACCATAATTCTTTTTCAGCCCCTGTTAATAATTCCAAAATAATTGAATGAATATAAAGCACATTGATTCTTTTTTAGATCAGATCAATAAAATTAAGTAAAGTATGCCTTATATATATAAGCAAAAAATTAAAAAAAAACATTTGTAATCTACATTTTAAGGTATCCAACTACGTTCGGGACCCTGATTTTGAAAAAGCGCATAAATGGATAATTTTCATGATATTTAGTGTCACTTAGATTAGAATACATGTATAAAATATTTTTAAAGGACATTATGATGAAAAAATTTTTTTAAATACAATATTTTGGCAAAAAAGTAACTTAGAATAACCTTTTTCAAAACGATCCCCCTTTTAAAAAAATCTTCATAATAATAATATTTGGAAAAAAAAGTAAAAAAAATTTCCCCTAGGGGGTCTGAACTAAGATTTTTAAAAAATTCACATTTTTTTTCAAAGTTACCCCCAATTAAAAATAATTATTGGCGTTTTTTTTAAAAATTTTGCCCCCCTCTGTTTTTCGAAAAAACACGGAAAAACCCCAATTTTAAGTTATATATTTCAAAAATTCCCAGCTGAACCTCTGTATAGAGGTCTGAGAAAATACAGGCAAAAAAAATTTTTAAAAAAAAGGGATTTTTCGTAAGAGGAGAATGTTTTGAAAATGGGTCATTCTATGTTCAATTTTTTTGTCAAAATATTGTACTTAAATAATTTTTTTTTGTAATGATATTAAAAACTAATTTTATATACGTTTTCTAATCTATATATATAAAATGACTCTAAAAATCGAAAATATTATCCCAAATTTTAAGCTTTTCCAAAATCCCCGGTTCGAACGTAGTCGGATATTATTTTTTGAAAATTTGAAACTTATTAACCATATTTAAATTTAGTTAAAATTTTTTCTTTAAATGAGTCATTATCTTTGATAATATATATATTACATTACTTTTCACTCTAGGCTTCCATTTTTTGATTTTCTCCAAAAGGAATTTTTTTTTCCTCCTCTTGAATGACTCACCCCCTCAGAAAAAAAGGGAAATATATTTTTGGTTGAATATAATGAATGTGAATATTTTTTGGGAAAATTTAGTTAGATTTTGTCTATTAATTCCCCTAGTCAACGCCCCCAAAAATTCCATAATCTTTTGGGGTCAACGTACTGCCAGGGAAAACAAAGTGGAAATTTTTTTTGCGGGGGAATTTTTATATTGCTTTCAAAGCTTCCCATTTTTCTGATAATCTTCAGAAATTTATTGTTAAAAATTCTATTTACGAGAATAAGTGCTTATTGTCAAACTAAATGTCTTTGAATACCAGCAAATTTTTAATTTAAGTGTGAATTACTATTGAATAATTACTTATCCTTAAGTAAAATTATTCTTCTATTGTAATAAATTATAAGTTATATTATGAAAAAAACTGGGTTTTAAAAAAGAAAAGATCGGCTCAATTTTATTCTATTGATTTTTACATATTCAAAAGGTTCTTACCGAGGTTCTTTCAAAACCTGTTATTATTTCTCAGACATAATATTGTAAAAATAAATGTAGAGAAGTTATATTATTATTTTTAAAAACTATTTCCCAAGCAATTTTGAGAGAACGCTTAATTTTCTCTCTCTTATACAGCACGAATTTGAAATTAATTGTTAACACTTTTCTTGATTATTCTCAATTTAAAAAAAATTAAAAAGTATAATTTTTACTAGCCTTTTAAAAAAAAAGTACGTCTATTTCTTTTTTTTCCCATCTGACGAGTTAAATTTCGTGATGAGTAATACCCCGTTTCCCCGGATACATATGACAGGAAAAAACCAGAAAAGGGGGGGTATAATTTCGCATATAAATACATTTAAATATTTAGGGGGCAGAAGAAAAAATTTTAAAAATGGTTAATAAAAGTTTGAAAACAAATAAAAAACGGAAAACCCAAAAGTTATATTTTTTTGGGGGAAGGGTTTTCATAAAATTTTTAAAAGTAGTCTCCCCTTTTTTTTCCAAAAATTTTTTTTAGCCTAATTTTTTATTCCTTGTTTTATTGAAAAAAAGCTAATCATCGGAGTCTATATTTTCTAAAATGTGTGTGTGTGTGTATGTAATCCTTTTTAAATTTAAAACTAAACCCTTTGTCAAATTCTAAACCACTTTTGTCTTCTGATTGAACTGGGCCCCAAGACTAAAAATTTTTTAATGTCTTTTCTCATGCATTTCTATGAGCCCGTTGGGGGGTCAGCAGTTCTTGAACGAAAACACTATCCACTTCTAAATTTATTTGCCTGGCATGATCAACAATTTCTTCTATCACATTACGGCCGTGGTAGCCGAGTGGTATAGGTATCGGATGTGGCAATCAAGATTGGAAGATCGACAAAATAAAGGATGTTAAATAAATATATTTCATAAAAAAATTTAAATTAGAATAAACTTTTTTCAAAATGTTTCCTTTTTTTGAAAAAACTTCGTTATAAAAACCCCCGTATATAGCTCAGACCTCTGTCAAAAACCACTAAATTTTTGAAAATATAACTTAGAAGTGGGTTTTTTTCCCTGGTTTATAACAACAAAGGGGGAAAATTTTGGAAAAAAGCAAATAAAATTTTTTCATTTGTTTAAATCTGAAAAAAATGGAATTTTAAAAAACTAGTTGACCTCTGTAAAAATCTGAGCTATAAAGGCAAAATATTGTAATAGAATCACGAAAAAGCATTTTTAAAATTTTTGAACATTTTTTTCGAAAAAGGGGAACATTTTTTAAAAAAGGGTTTTCAAGTTAATTTTTTTCCAAATAATTTATTTAAATCATTTTTTTTTTTAAAATGTTTTCAAACAATTTAATAATTATTCTAATCCCAAACGACACTAAAAATCGAAATTTTCCATTTATGTGGCTTTTTTAAAAATTTTGGGTTCGAACAAATCGGATACCTTAATATGGTTTTAAAAATTCCAGCATTGTTTTTACAGCTTTTTGGAAAGTATCAAGATATTTCCCATTATTTGCATTTATTAATCCAATAAAAATCTTATAAAATATCACACATTTATGATAGGTTTAATGTGGCTAGATTAATAACTTTTATAAGTAATACGATCTGTGTAAATGAAGTTATGCTTAAATACTCGGAGAATAGCATAAAGTGCGTTATACATTAATGTAACTAATAATTTAATTTTCGACACAATAACTGGTTAAAAATATTTACTAAAAGAGAAATTTAAATCTATTTCTCGTAAATTTAATAATATAAATCAAATAAAGAGTACAAAATAAAGTATATTTAATTTAACCACCCATTTTGCGAAAATAATAAATATCAAGTTTATTTTTGTGACAAAATTTAGTTTATAAAATGTACTTAATTTCGGTTTATTTAATTTATAAAAAAATAAATATTGACACACGAAGTAGAAAGGACTCAGAAAGAAAGTTCGGAGATGTCTCAGGATATTACGAATAAATTATTAAGAGGAAAAAGAACTGCCCTTAGGTAAAGGAAATTTGCATGTAAATTAAAGCGTCAATTAAACAAGTTCTGAATAAATATATTGAAGATTCAAGATATTTTATTAAATTTTCCTTCCAGGGAAATCCCGTTAAACACACAACAGGATGTGTCAAGGACTGTACTCGGTTTTGCGGCAGATTTTATACTTCTCTACAGAAAGAATAACAGATTTAAATTTATTCTAGGACAAAAAAATTCAATTTATATTTGTCTAGACACTGTTTCGAGTAATTGTTTGTTTTGTGTGCTTTATTTCACAACAAATCACGAAATTTCTAAAAAGTGGGAACATCTGTTTATCTTCGTATATAGAAGTTGTCATTTCTCCTTTTTACTATGGGAAATGGACAATTGCTCTATTTAATGCTGTATTTTTTAATGTACAATGTAAATAAATGGAAATTTTCTTAAGAACTTGTGTATTATTTTAATGTATTGGAATTTTTGTTCACAGTATTTGTAGTAAAGTTCTATAACAACTTAACTAACTATAAGAGCAGGAAGAAGGAGAAAGAGAAGGAGAAGAGAGGGGGGAGGAAAGAAGAAGAGAGAAAAAAAAAGATGTAAGGAATGTGGAAGATGAGATTGCAAACGAAGAAATGGAAGAAACAAAGTAGTAAAAGAGAAAGGAGGAACAGAAGGAAGAATTAGTGGCGAAGGAAGGAAAGCTAGTCAAATGAGTCAAAAAACGGAGAAAAAGAAGAAAGATGAAGAAAAAAGCCCCTAAAAAAAGAAATTAAGGGGGGATGGATAAAGGAGATGAAAAATACAGAAGATAATAAAAGAAAAGGAAAAAAAGAAGGAGATAACAAAATAAAGAAAAAAAACATAAAGAAAAGGAAAGAGAAGAATTGAACGAGGGGAAGAAAGAGCAGAAGAGAAAACATAAGGAAGAGCCTAGGAGAAAGAAAGAAAAGAAAAAGAAGAGGAAAAATGCGAACATACATATAAAGAAGGAGGATAAAAGAAAAGGAAAAATGTAGAATAAGAAGAATCAAATAAGGGGGGAGAGAACACAAGTTTTTGTACTCAGGCAGAGACGAACAGTAATAGTTGTATGTAGTAGTAAAACTGTAGAATTATAATGGATGGGTGGGGTCCAATCCAATAGTGTACGAGAGTTAGAAAGAAGATTAGCCACACAGTCAAAGAAACAAAATTTATTAACAAGCCTCAACAACCTAACAAATTTCAATAACCCACGTTAGAAAATGCACCATTAAATAAATACGGGAGCAATATCAAGGTACACGAGATAATTAAAGATTTAATTATAAATCGGATCACTTACTTTTAACGCGTTCTGTCAATACACCTTCTAAATATTTGAAGATAAGTTCCAAGTTAATCAATTCAAGCCGACACTAATCCAATTTAAACAGCTAATTGACCAAATCGTCAATCTTAAATATTAAGCAAATAATCTACTAAGCGCGCTGGACTAGTTTTAGTTTATCACAAACTGCTATCCTTTAGCTTTTAACCTCCCTCTTCCCGAACCTGAAAGTTAATCTTGATTTGCATTATTCGCGTATTCTTCTTCGGGAGAAAGTTTTCAATAGAATAATATTTAAAGCAACAGTTTTACTCCAAGAGGATTAGTAGGAGGTGCGCGAATAGACTCGTTACAGAAGGTTGTTGTAGTTTCATCCAACAGACATATGCTTTAAGCAAAAAAAAAGTTTATTTACATTTAAACATAAAAATATAAAAGTAAATAATAAAGACCCACGCGGGTAATTTCTTAATTCTGACTACCGCCTTAACTCGTCGATATGTGGCGAGCTCTCTTCCGAAACAAAGAAAACTTTCTTACGGAAGGGCAACACAGTACGCCTCCGGGGAAGGGAAGAAACACTACAGTAATTGTCATAGAACCGAAGTTGACAATTCCTTCATAACACTTTCAGCACTGCATATAAAGCCTGAATTGTATAAAAATAACTTATTCAATTTACAAGTGATTCGACTTGAAATCAATCACTTTAACATAAAGGGAACCAAGCTCACTCAAAAGATTGATAGCTATTTACCCAGCGTTTCTCAAACTGTGGGGCACACGCCCCTAGGTTGGCGTGATAACTCTATAAAGGAGATGCGAGCATACTGAAAAGTCGAAAACAAAAGATTATTTAAAAAAAATTATTAATTTACTGAAAGTAAACAAACAAAATACATTCTTACATAATAAGAAATAAAATTAACATTTACACTGATATAATACTCTTATAAATGTATCAGTTCTTCGCAATGAATTTTATAATTAATTTAACAATACTAAGTTAAGAACAAGTTTAATAATTACCAGTGACCCCATGGGCTCGTCATTTATAAAAATATATACAAAAATCAACACTTATCTTGATAATTTGTACGATTTCTAAAAAATCCCTTAATTGCCGATTTAAATTTAAGCAATTTTCTCCCAAATTCCACCGCTTTCCATGTAGGCATACGTATGTGTTGTATTGGGGGAGGGGGCAAGAAAAGGAATAAATAGGCAAATCCTCTGATAAAAGTAAATCCTTCGCAAACACTCTCAAGGTCCTTTTACTGCATTTTAAAGCATTCGTTATACATTTATGGATAGCAGTTCACAGAAAAGATTGTACTTCGGAAAGATGTGTACATACGTTCGTGGCATTTAACTCACATATGTATATGTATGTCGATGGCACTTTAGAGGTTAAATCAGCGCTTCTCAAACTGTGGGGCACGCCCCCCTAGAAGGAAGGCGCGAGCATATTGAAAAGTCGAAAACAAAAAATTATTTAAAAAAACTATTAATTTTTTGAAAGTAAAACAAACAAAATACATTCTGTTATAATAAAAAAATACATTTACACTGATATAATACACTTATAAATGTATCAGTACTGCACCTATGTACTTTATAATCATCTTAACAATACTAAGCTAAGAACAAGTTTAATAATTACCAGTGACCGCAATGGTTGGTTATATATAAAGTTATATGCAAAAATTAACACTTATCCGGATCACGTACGGCTTATAATTAATCCCTTAACTGCTCATTAAAAGTTATGCGATTCACTCCCCAATGCCACTATTGCACGCATGTGTGTTTGGGGGGAGGAAGAAAGGGAAAATAAAAAAATCCTCTGAAATTGGTAAATCCTTCTCAAACAATGTTAAAGTCATTTTATTGCATTCCAAAGTCTTCGAATAATTTTGTGGATAGTAGTGAACATATTTCGGATAGACGTATATATACGTCCGGGACAATTTACACACTGGCTGAGCGAGACGTTTATATACGTCGGTGGCGAAGAGGTTAAAGTCGTATTGTAGCTTTAGCGTCAAAGTATCGTATTATCGAATTCAATACATCATTATTGTATGGAGGGGGCGCGATGAAAATTGTGATTCAATATTGGGTCGCAAATATTGAAAGTATGAGAAGCACTGTATTAACCAATGAATTGGAAAAAAGATTGAAAGTCCGGAGTTTGTGACATATGGAGTAAATAGAAACGTTTACTGACAGCGCAGGAGATCACATGAACTGAAACTCGCAAATCCTTCTAACATTTTTCTAGTGGGAATCACAATCCTTCCTTGCTGATTGTGCTACAAAGCCAAGAACACCACTCTGTCTCTAAAAGTACTTTTGTGGTACAAATCGCATTACTATACATCTCTTTTTTTTGTCCAACGAAAGGTCAGCGTTAAGAAGTTTCCTTTTTCTGTAAGCTTAAGTAGATTAAGGATTAAAAAGGAGAAAAAAAAGCAAAAAAAGCTAAATTCCTAAGTAGCTCTAGGTTTTGAGGCATGTGTTTTGTGTGTGTATTGTACAGTATTATCATCCACCATTTTCCTTCCAACTATTAGTTCATACTCTCCCTTCCCTCCACACACATCGTGTACAAATTTTCAATCATTAATGAAATACTTTTATCCATCCATTCAAGTTCAAATACATTTTTTTAAACTTGTAGTGGATGACACTTGATGTTAATACAGTTTTTTCAAACATAAATTCATTAATTAATGAATAATTAGCAACAAACAAAAATAATAGTCCAACACTATGTATAAGAAGGAAAACCGCCCGTTGTGCCCTTTTAGCGCAATGGATAGCGCGTTGGATATTTAATCCAAAGTTCGGGGGTTCGATTTTCACCTCAGATGCCCTGATTTCTGAAAATGTGATTTGTTTACCATATTATTTTATTAAAATAATTAAATTCTATTAATGAATAAATAGTAACAAACAAAAAAATAGTCCACCACCATATACAGAAAGGAAAATGGAAAATCTCTTTCTATTTGTCACTTCATATTGTGATTCTGTCACATGTATATACGTATTTATGTTAATTGTAACTATTTAATAAAAAGCAACTAAAATAATTTTTTTTTGTTGACCTATGTAGGAATTGACTTAAATTTTTTATATTACTTGTTTATATTCAAGTAAATTATTATTCCAAAGCATATTACAATCTCTATAAATTTAAAAAATACACATATTTTTTCCCTTCATTAAATGTGATTAAACAATAGTTCAAGAGGAGCAGTTATCTTTACAACTTAGAAGTTTTCACCTAAAAAAGATCTCAACCACTTGGTTTAATAGCTGATTTATGGGGTATAATCTGCGAATTGAGACAATTATTCAATTTTTAATGAATATGTGGATGTAGAAAGGGGATAAAGTTTTGTCCTCGTTATTAACAGCTTCAATCGAGCCCCGATAGCTAACGCTTAGCTTTAAATATGTGGTATTCATTCAAAACTGTACCAATCTCTTTATTTATGGGGTTTTACAACCTCTGATAGTAAAGTTCGGTGAATGAAGTCAGAACTGCCGATCTGGCAACACTGTCGAAACAAAACGCTGCACATGCGTAGAAGCAGGTGTTGACTGTCTGCCCCCACCGTTGTTCAGTTGAGCGTCGATTTTGTTCCATGTAAGACTTATATTACAAAGTCCTTGTTCAGTGCGTTGATTCTTAACTGAGAACAGGAAGTTGAAGGAACAAAATATCAATTTAAAGTTTTGTTTTATGCTTGGCAAGACTTCGAAAGAAGCTTATGTGACACTGGTAGGTGTTCATGAAAATCAAGAACTTTCCTTGAAATTTGTCTACGAGTGTCTCGCCCGTTTTCGAGAAGACCAGAAAAGTATTTCTGACAAAACCTGTAGCGAAAGACCGGCAACCTCCGTCAGTGACGAAAACATTGAGAAAGTGATCAGATAAAGCTAAAATCTTATTTTTTTGGTCAGTTTGAGATTTTAACATTTTAAAATATATAGATTTTAACCTTTCTAAAAATACCTTACTTTAACCTCTAGGACAATTAGATGCCCTTAAAACATATTTTTAAATAATTGTTGGAACTGGGCCAAGCCCATTTGAATGGCGAAAAATGTAAACAAAGTACTTCGTTTTTGCTTAAAAGTTTAATGTCTGATATAAACCAAAACATGTATCTTTTATTGTAAATTCAGCCTTTATTTTTTTTATTACCTAGCCGATTAAAAGTCTCATTGTACACATTAAAATCAATTTATCTCAAAATTTAAATTTTGATGTTTGAAGTAAATTTTCTGAGAAACTACTGATCACAGGTATATAAATTTTTTATAATGTATTTATATAATGGTAGTTAATATATATTAAAATGAGCTTTTTGTAAAAAACTCAAAAATGTATTTTTTACAAATTTTTTTTTTGTGAAAAATGAGTCAAATTTCACTATGTTTAATAAAATATTTTATAAATTATGAAAAAATTCAAAATTAGCTAAAAGCTCATTTCAGTATAATGAGAAATGTGTACTTTAATTGTATGAAAAATTTCAAACATTTACATATCACAGAATTAGAGAAAAGGTACATTAAAAACAGCCAATTTAACATTGTGGGTATAGAGGTTTCCTACACCTCTTAATCACGAAAGATCGTCAATTAACTGTGCGCATGATAGCTGATGAGCTGTAGATTAACCGTGAATCCGTGTGAAAAATCGTCATCCAGCATTCAGGGATACGTAGGGTACGACCCCAGACGCACAACTAGGTTCATAATTCCCAACAATGCTAAGAGTTCCTGGAAAAAAAGGGGTGGTGCAAATTGAATCTCTACCATACTAACCAGATCTCAATCCTCTAGACTTTTTCTTATTTCCACGACTCAAGTTTATTTTGAAAGGAAAGAGATTCGACGATATTCCTGACATCTAATACAACATGACGAGACTTTTAAACTTTATCCCAAAAGAAGATATCTTGTAAGGTTTCCATGACATGTGTAGCAGATTTAAGGTATCCGACTACGATCGGAACCGTGATTTTAAAAAGGCGCATAAATGGATATATTTCATGATATTTAGTGTCACTTAGATTAGAATACATGTATAAAATTGTTTTAAGGACATTTTGACAAAACATTATTTAAATATAATATTTCGGCAAAAAAATTAACTTAGAATAACCTTTTTTCAAAATGTTCTCCTTTTGTGAAAAAAGCTTCTATTATAATAATATTTTGCCTGTATATAGCTCAAAGCTCTGTACAGAGGCTCAACTATGATGTTTGAAAAATTCACATTATTTTCAGAGTTACAACCCATTGAAATAATTTATCGGCGTTTTTTTCTTAAAATTTCTCCCCTCTGTTGTTTGTAAAACATGGATAAACCCACTTCTAAGTTATATATTTCAAAAATTCTAGTTGAGCCTCTGTACAGAGGTCTGAGCTATAAACAGGGCAAATATTATTATAATTGACATTTTTCACAAGAGGAGAATATTTTGAAAGTAAGGAACATTCTATGTTCATTTTTTGTCCAAAATATTGTACTTAAATAATTTTTTATTAGCCAATACTATTCTTAAAATAATTTCATATACATTTTTTCTGATCTAGAGTGACTCTAAATATCATAAATATTATCCATTTATACGCTTTTGCAAAATCATGGTTCCGAACGTGGTCGGATACTTTAAGGGGTGTATAGTTATGGAAGGAGTCTATTTCGAAGGATTGCGAGGTAAATTTCTTTGATATTTCATCTACATTAATGTTACAGGACTATTCATCGAACTTTACTGTCAGAGTATGTAGTTACAAGAACAAAACATTAGATACATTTAACAGTTTCTTAAACACTAAATTTAAAAAAAAACCTACTGTCGAAATCCCGGTGCTGATTTGGTACGAGGAAAGAGATTTGGAGATATGAAATGTTGTAATGTAAATTATACTATTCACTAATCAGTACTCACTTAGTTATAATCAGTGATTTAGATTATTTATATTGTAGAATGTTTTATTTTGAGTCTAAAATCATTAAACCGAAATAAAGTATATGTACGCTTTTTCGAAAATTCAACCCTTTTTTGACAATGTTTAACCATATGATGGGTTCAAAAAATCAAAATTGTTTTTCATAAATTGCTTCCTTAAGGTATCCGACTACGTTCGGAACCGTGATTTTGCAAAAGCGCATAAATGGATAATTTTCATGATATTTAGTGTCACTTAGATTAGAATACATGTATAAAATTGTTTTGGAACATTTTGGCCAAAAGAAAATTATTTTAATACAATATTCTGGCAAAAGCAACTTAGAATAACCTTTTTTCAAAATGTTCTCCTTTTGTGAAAAATGCTTCTATTACAATAATATTTTGCCTGTATATAGCGCAGACCTCTGTACAGAGGCTGCACTAGAAATTTTGAAATATATAACTTAGAAGTGGATTTATTCATATTTTACGACTACAGATGGGTGCAATATTAAGAAAAAAACGCCAATAATTGTTTCAATTGGTGGTAACTCTGAAAATAATGTAGATTTCAAAAATTCTAGTTGAGTCTCTGTAGAGATTGAGCTATATACAGGCAAATATTATTATAATAGAAGCATTTTCACAAAGAACATTTGGAAAAGATTATTCTAAGTTAATTTTGCCAAAATATTGTATTTAAATAATTTTTGTCAAAATGTCCTTGAAACAATTTTTATGCGCATTATTCTAATCTGAGTGACACTAAATATCATGAAAATTATCCATTTATGTGTTTTTTTAAAATCACAGTTCCGAACGTAGTCGGATACCTTAACATGTCTAGAATACGGTGGTAAAGTGATTTTTTAGAATTTGAAATCGTTTTAAAGAAGCAGGTGTTAGAATAGCAGCTGTTCGCCGCGCTAAGTTAAGCTTTTCATTGTTTTAATCGGACTTGAAACTTTAAACACATTTTTTCTCAAAACTATTTTTCATACTTTTTTGTCATTATATCTCAGGAACGGTTTGACCGAATGATTTCAAATTTATAGGGTAGACTCAGCACATATATACGCACCAAATGGACAAAGATCATTCCAAAATTCAAAATAGTTTTATTTTTCATAACAAAAACAACCAAAAAACCTATGAAACTCGAAACGTTTTCTTCAGAAGTCTACCAAAAATCCAATTTTTGATATTTTCAATTGAGTGAAGTTCATCCTCTGCATTTTGTCTTACAGATTAAAAAAACGCCGTTAATTTTTTTCATTTCAGATAAGCCAATCAGCCGGAATCGTGAAGGAAGTGAGCGTCCATTTTTTCGAGGCGAGTGTTTTCAGAGCGCTGTAACTCACGTTCTATTGGATATTTTTGGCTAAACATTTATATACATGCTCTTAAAATATAAATAAATGATAATAAACTTAAAGTTCTATCTTTTAATTGGTCGTCAAACTGGTTGTTTAAAAACAGGTCGTCACATGTGTGAACCCCCTTAAATTTTGAAATTATTTTTTTAATTATTTTACTCCAAGTCTTCATACCACAGAACATCTTTCCCGCATTGGTAGGCTTCGATTAATAAGAGTTTTTTTACTCCATACGACTGTGATCGACCATAGTATACATTAAAAAGCCAACAAAAGATTAAAAATTACAATGTAATACAATTCAGATTAGTTACACTAATCTGACACTGAATCCAAATTCACATTTAAACATGTTGTTGCTACTAATGACACCAGTCTAACGATGTCAGACCTAGGCCCAAGAAATTCATAGCGGCAAAGGGCTAGATGTATGCCAGTCGTTATCCATAGTCCTATCCGTTCGGAAAGGAATGAAAGCTGCCCGAGTCAGGTTAGACTTCTACACGATAGATGGAGATACCACGTATCTCCACTTCCCCAATTTAGGCATGGAACTGGAGAAGAGGTAAATATTTTCCAGCCCTGCAACCGTGGTTTCTACTGTGACCACCCACAAAACTTTCGGACTCACTGATTTAATGAGCACCTACTCCTTATGTACTCGGAGGGTGTTTGGTGGCATCGGGCATCGAACCCAGGTTGTCTGGTTTGATGCTCTAACCACTATGCTACCCACAGCTATACAGGTGACAATACTGATTGGCACAGTTCCACTCCAATTTTGATGGAGTGGTCAAGGGTTTCTCCCACCTCTCTTCTCCTTCCACCAATCTCACGGCAAGACTAGTGACTATTTAGAGTACCGCCATGCCGCAAAAGCCCATACATTTACAAGCATTCATCTCTTCTCCGGGATTCTAGCTTACACCCTACGGCACAGCAGTCAGAGTCGCTAATCACCATACCGGATGTGCGGCAGGAGCTTAAACATTGAATTCATTATTGGAATTCAAATCAGGTCATGTGGATATGTGAAACATTATTTTATAGCCACCAGCATTCATGTAAATTTTCAAACTTATACAACCTTATAATACAACCTTTTAAAGCAAATTTTTGGCAGTCAAATTTATCAAATTTAATTGCTAAATTTTACTTTGGAATTCCTTCGTTTTTGGACTTTTTCATCCGAATCGTAAAGAAGGTAGGTTGATACCAACGAATTATAGTTTCAACTCTTTATACTCGATATTCATCCTGAAATTTAATTTTATATAACTTTCTAGGTTACATTTTAATTTTTGTTCATTTTTTGACACTTTTTTCTCATTTCAAATATTTTTATTATTGTTTTGTTTATAATTTCTTGTTCTTCATATTTTTTCTATCTATTCATTTCATGCTTTCATTTGGTTGTTTCGTGCCTATTTATGCATGAATTCTTATTTTAATAAAGGGATCCTCAAGATATCTGTGTAAAAATTAGAATGTTTGCTTACAGAGTTGATTTTGAATTTTAGTTCGAATCCAATTCAAAAAATTAATTATTTTTCATATTTTGATTTTGATACTTTTATTTTTTTTTAATATTTGTTACCTTTCACTTTCTTTTATTGTGTTTGTTTGTAATAATTGTAAAATTATTTTATGCTGTGACGTCTGAGATAAATAAAGGTTGCGTGATATTGATTAATTTAAATATTTAGTTTATTTACGTCACAGCTATTATTTACAGATTATATATATTGAAGTTATTAATCTTATTAAAGAGATTATTAGAGTTCAAATGATGTGGTTTGTGAGGGAGGAGTTTCTTTGGTGTCCGTTCTCAGCGAAGTTTTCAGACTTTCTCCCGTTCTCTCTCTCTGCCATCTCTAGGGTCTAGGTATATTTCCAGAAAAAAATAGTCCACATCAATTAAAGTATCCGACTACTTTCGGAAACGTGATTTTGTAAAAGCGTATAAATGGATAATGTTGATGATATTTAGTGTCACTTAGGTTAGAAAATGTATATAAAATTGTTATAAGAATAATATTACAATAAAAAATTATTTAAGTACAAAATATTTTGACAAAAATGAACATAGAATGACTCATTTTCAAAATATTTTCCTTTTGCGAAAAACGCTTCTATTATAACAATATTTTGCCTGTATATAGCTCAGACCCCAGTACAGAGGCTCAACTAGAATTTTTGAACTATATAACTTAGAAGTGAATTTACCCATGTTTTACGACAACAGAGAGGAGAAATTTAAAAAAAAAACGCCGATAATTATTTCATTTGGCTGTAACACTGAAAATAAAGTGAATTTTTCAAAAATCATGATTGAGCCTCAGTACAGAGGTCTGAGCTATATACAGGCAAAATATTATTATAATAGAAACTTTTTTAACAAAAGGAGACAATTTTGAAAAAAGATTCTTCTAAGTTAATTTTTTGCCAAAATATTGTACTTAAATAATTTTTTTTGTCAAAATGTCCTTAAAACAATTTTATACATGTATTCTAATCTAAGTGACACTAAATATCATGAAAATTATCCATTTATGCGCTTTTTTAAAATCAAGGTCCCGAACGTAGTCAGATACCTTAATGAAGCAGTGAAAAAGAATGTGAAATAACATCTTATTGCATGCAGATTTATAACCAACTGAATATTTAACATTTTTAATTCAACTTAAAAATAACGGAAAATAACATATTAGTTTAATTGCTACGAAAGTTTTAATTTATGTAAAACAATTATTTAGAATATATTAAAGTGTTCTACTTTCATTTATTATAAATTTTACATGTAAATTCTTTTAGAAATAAATTATAAATTAAGTAGGGATAAAAAATTAACAATAAAAGGAGATCTATGAATATTTTATTTGTTCATGAACACATCATAGGGAAATTAGAAATTAATTGAGTTAATATAATCCTCTCAAATAATATTAAATTTTTAATAAGTGCATTTTCAAGGAATAATACTATATAGTAATGCTATATATTGATGATTATTTCAGTTTGTTTACAATGAATCTTTGTCTTTGTATTAGAATAAATAATTTTCAACACATCTGTGCTTTTTAAATCTTTTATTATTCCAAAAGAATATTAACTTACCAAATTTGAGCATTAAGAAATATAACATGCATTATTTTGAATGACACATACAAACCCGAACATTATTCTTGGACTTGAAACTTATGAAATTACCTTAAATATATAATAAAATAACTGAGGGGAAAAGTAAAACAAAAATACGTTGATATCTAAAAGAAATGCTCGCATCAAAATAAATTTGAGAATACAATTTACGGTGCGTTTTTAAAATCTAAATTTTAGTTAAATAGTTTAGAAATAGGAGAATTTGAAAACTTTAAAATAGAACTCATTACAAGAGAATCTTCAATGTATCATACGTTATCTTTTTTAACCCTTTCGCTTGAACCATTTATTTCTCTTTTGAATTTTTCGCAATTTTTTATATTTTATTAAAAATTAAACAATAACATTTAAAGAAATATATTTATATTTTGCCGAACTTTATGTTTACATTTAAATTTTAGAGGGGAAGAATACTTCTTCCAAGGAACCATTCATCGTCACACGAAAATTAAATTTAATGGTGATTATTGACCATGAAAAGATGAGAAGCATGTTGCGATAAACACGAAGACATCACACTCTGCACACATGTAGCAGGTTTTTTTCTTGTCCCTTGCTGATATATTTTCTACATCCTCCATAGTTGGAAACCACCTTTAGCATTTAATTTCCCCCGCTGGCCAAGCGCACATCAACAAAAACTACACACTTCTTTGCCAAAATGCTAGTAGGACATCCTTTCCTTTTTCCTGAGGAATATCCGTCTATTAGCTGACGAGCTAATACTATAAGGAATGTTAGCTGGGCTAAGCTTCTGTTTCTTTTGTTCATTTGCTACACTATGAAGGTATTTATCATGGCAAGGTCAACAAGAAAATAAAAGATACTGTGCCACCATTTTACAGATCTTATTTGGTATATTTCTTTTCTTTGATCGAACGATCAACACCTTCCTATGACATCGCTATATACAGAGACAGCTTTTGGACATAGTACTTATTTAGTACCATCTTTTTTTGTCCAATTTACAGATGTCACAATCCCTGGATTATGTGCAATAGCGCAAAACTGAAGATGAAATTAGTTTTCCCACCATTATAACAGCAACGCCAATATATTATAATGGGTTTCGCGCTTCTCACAGGTGTATTTTGTAAGATCGTGTAGATGGGAAATAATCTTCCCAAGGCCCACGAAAGGGTTAAAGCTAAAAAGATAAAGCTGTACTTGTGTGTAGATTACATACAAATAAATTAAGAAAATAAAAGATTTATCTATTTGCTATTAAGGTATCCGACTACGTTCGGAACCGTAATTTTAAAAAAGTACATAAATGGATAATTTTCATGATATTTAGTGTCACTTAGATTAGAATACACGTATAAAATATTATTTTAAGGACATTTTGAAAAAAATTATTTAAATACAATATTTTGGCAAAAAATTAGCTTAGAATAATCTTTTTTCAAAATGTTCTCCTTTTGTGAAAAATGCTTCTATTATAATAATATTTTGCCTGTATATAGCTCAGACCTCTGTACAAAAGCTCAACTATGATTTTTGAAAAATTCATTTTAAAAATATTTTTTTTCAAGTTACAACCCATTGAAAAAATTTATCGGCGTTTTTTTTTAAAATTTCTCCCTCTGTTTTTAAAAATATGGATAACCCACTTCAGTTATTTTTTAAAAATTCAGTTGAGCCTCTGTAGAGATCTGAGCTATATACAAGCAAATATTATTATAATAGAACATTTTCACAAAGGAAATATTTGAAAATGGTCATTCTATGTTCATTTTTTGTCAAAATATTGTACTTAAATAATTTTTTACTGTAATAATATTCTTAAAACAATTTTATATACATTTTCTAAGCTAAGTGACATTAAATATCATAAATATTATCCATTTATATGCTTTTGCAAAAACCAGGTTCCGAACGTAATCGGATACCTTAAACTTATAAAACTGAAAACATGAAATTCAGGTTATAAAAAAAAACCCTACCTAAAATGCATCATGAGTGTCCAACTAATGAATTCTAATCGGAATTCAAAATTTTTGTTTAGAATTTACGTTAGAGTTTTCACTATAGGCAACATTTTGAAGATGATAGCGATCCGATAAATACTTTCAGAACTAATATTAATCTAACACAACTTTTTCAGAAATTTTAGGTTGCACCTAATTTCAAAAGAAGGTAAATAAAATAGCTATTCTGAAGACTTGAGACAGATAAGGATATATATACCATATTTACACTAATATAAGCTAAACTTTTTTCAATATTAATACTGCTGAAAATCGGGTGCGGCTTAGAATCGAAGGGAAAAAATTCATTGGTCGGACAATTAGAGAAATTTCAAGTTCATGCATGTATTTAAAAGTTTATAATACTGGCAAAATAAGTATTTATTTGCTTCTTTTATTAGTTCTCCCTTTAAATTTATTTCAAATTTGGTACAACTGGATATCGATAAACCATTTTACACTATTTATCATTTTTCACAAAAATATGCCGAGAATTTGGGGTGCGGCTTAGAATCGATGGCGGCTTAAATTAGAATGAATACGGTATTAGGAGTTAATCCGTAGTTGAAACTGCGAAAAAGACTTTTATCTTATAAAAATTACAAGACTGACCTTATGTATATAAATTAGACAAAGAAAATGACCTTATGTATATAAATTAGACAAGGCAAAAATGAAGCATTGACATATTCTCTAGATTTCTTTGCTCGAGCATCATGTTAGATATGTTATTCAAATTAGAAGAAATGTTTTAATTTATAGCAAATGATAATGCAAAAATTTTCCTTCAAGTTCTTGCATTGTTAAAATTTATAGTTCGTTATGAATATATGTGACGAAAAAGAGATAAAATTCACATATCAGAAATAATTAATTACTACGTTGTTATACTAGATCTTGTAGCATTATACGTGTGTACATAAAATAAAAAATCCCCACAAGTTAATGAATCCGACAACCCTAAAATCATGATATTTTAAAAAAAATTGACAAAATTTTTTATGGTTTTATTTTATAGGTCATTTCTTATTAGCTTTATAAAAATACCAAGTTTTTTTATTTTCCATTCACTAGAACAAAAACTACAAGTGTTTTAGTAAAAGCAAATGCCATCACTTTACATAAGATGTCAAACTTTAAAATGAGTTTTACTCGAAATGTATTTTTTTCGAAAAGGTATTGCTCAAGAAGTTTTGAAAATAATTTGCTGAAATTTTTTGTGTATGTTCTGTATAACAGTAGAAGAATATTACAGTAGAAGTAGTAGAACTTTTTACAGTTCTTTATGTGAATATAATCACTGTTTTTATTAAGCAATTTCATATAATAACTAAGATAAAGTGCACTAGTTTATATTAAAAATTAAAATATCTCTTATCCTGAAGGTCATTTCAAAAAGGAATAGCAAAGTAATACATCAAAATTGAAAAATTGAGAATCTGCTGATTTACTATTTGTACAGAGTAGGCCTCGTTTAAGCATTTTTTTTGTCAATTTTTACCCCTTTTTTCCCATTTTAGAAGTAATAATTTATTTTTCTCTTTTTTTAATAGAAAAAAATGCTACTAAAATGCCCTTTTTCTTAAAATGTACTAAATAAATCTAAAAAACACAAAAAAGTCTCCATATCTCCATTTTTTTTAAAAAAAAGTTGTCGCAAGTAGTTTTATATTTAGAAAAATAAACATTACTTGTCTTACAAAAAATTTTCATCGCTAACCCCATGAAGTAATTTCTACAACCATCTTTCCAATTATATAAATTTTCTTCTATTTGGGTAGATTTGAATATTCAGCAATTTACTATTAAAGTAATACATTTTTCTGTGTGAGCTCTGCCCTCTCATTAACACTCCCCCATAGAAAATCCTATCGCAGGATTTTAAAGAGGGAAACTCATGAAAATTGATCTAATTAAGCAAAAAATGCATAATTCCAACCACGCCAGTTCAAAAGATTCAAATTAAGATTACAGTTCCAATTCCAATCCAGCACTTGCTTTTAATCAAGAAAAGTTCTAAACTTCTTATATATAACTATTCTTTAAAAAATAACCTTTTTATTCTCGCTAAAACCCGCGCCATTTAGACGCATTCGTCCATTTAACACTTCTCATTAAAATAACGAGCAAACCACAAGCTCAGGAGGAAAAAAAAAAAAAAAAAAAAGAACCCGGAAAGTTTTCCCGTGGTCTATCCAGGTGAGCTATTCCGGAGAATGAAAACGGGAAGATGCCCAAAGACACGGGGATGGGAAGAATTCCCTGTGACGTCACCAACGACGTCATCGGAAGGGATGAGATTCGCGAGTCAAAGCGAGGGAATACACGATCTTTCACAGACAGCATGGCATCGCCAGCGCGCACAGGTGTTATATCTTGTTGATCCAGATACAACAGTGGATTATTATTGCTTTGGTTTTTGCAAAGGGGACTGGAGAAGTGATAAGGTAAGTTTTTTTCGGGGGGTTGTATGCAAGGGATTTTTTGAATTTAGAAAAAAATATTTGTTTATGTTGGAGTGTTTCTGCACGTGTTTGTGGTGCATTAAAAAAAAGGATGTTAATACATATATTTGGTAATAAAATAAAAAAAAAAAAAACTTTTAAAAAACTATTTTTTGTCGAATTAAAGTTAAGTGAATTGGATTAAAATTTTTTTAAGAGAAAAGAGGAAGGATTTACAGAGTAAAATAATAGAGCAACGGAATAGTCCAGCTCTTTTTTAAAAAACTGGATTTTTTATATCCTCATTTTTTGATAAAATGAAAATAAACATAAACAATTTCAATTTAAAATGATTGGCTATATTCAAAATGTAATCAAAATCTTTCTGTTTGATTTTTTCGAGGGTCCTTGGCGTTTGTTTAAAAGTGGATTATTGAGGGATATAGAAAATTAACATTAAAACATTTTTGTAACGGAAGTAACGTACAAGTAACGGAAAAACTATTACTTCGTGCAAAAATGTTTTTTTTAAATAAAAGTATTACAAAAAAATTAGATTGCATACACTCGCGTTTTACTTTAATTTAACTAAATCTAAAATTTTCGTAACTTATAGTTTTCAATTCCATGAAACACTAGTTAAATTTTTAATTATTCTTTTCAAAACAACTACATTTATTTCCTATTCAGTATTTCTCAAAACAACTACATTTATTTCATATTCAGTATTTCTCAAAACAACCTATTTATTCCTTTAAAATAATTCATTTTACAGATATTTTAAAGTAGAATCAAGGAATCCCTCAATGTTAAAATTTATTTAACATAATAAAAGATATAAAATAAAAATTTTGTCTTCAATATTTATCTAAAACATTGACAAACTTTTTTCTAAGTCAAGTACATTGATTTTCACAAGCTTATTTATAAACAATAAACTTTTCACTTTTTTAACTAAAAAAATTCCCCTTGAAAGATAAAAGAGGAGTATATATTGGAAATCGAATAAATGGTACCATGAATTTCAAGGGGTTTTCCAACTGAATGCCGAGTTCAAAGTAGAGGAAAACCGTGAACAGAAATTCTCAATGACTTTTTTAAAGATTTTCAGGCAACTTTCCTTAAAAAAAAGGATTATTGGAAATTGTACATAATGCAATTATACTTTTGCAGTTGTTTAAAATAAAAGATAAAGTAAAACATCATTTCGAAACATTTGTAACTGAACAAATTTAATTCCTCATGGTGCTATAATTTAAAAAGAATTTTTTTAAATATCAATTGCATTCATTTATTTGTAATGGAATAAAAACTTTATAAAAGTTTAGTAAATCTTTCATTACATTTAACTTTTGAGTAAATATTTGCGATAAAATGACGGGTTTTTAATTTATAAATTCTATAACGAATTAAGGTCCTCATTGTATTCGAAAGCCAGTTTTCTGAAATGAACATTGATACATTCTTCTCAATTTATTGCGCATAGTAACGTATAGATAAATAAATCATTTTATTATGCACAATAAATCTTTCTATAATTAAATTATAATGCATTTTAAAGCTCAGAAGTTGTAAGAAGACACAACGGAACAATATCTATGGCATCTGTAGCGAATGATAATGCAGGTAGTAATTACATTGTAATTTCAGCAGATATTCTGGTAATGATAGTTTTATTCCGTGTAATATGCAATGTAATGCATAATGAACCATATATTGAAATGTATGCATGCATGCATATATTCATATATTCATGCATACATTTCATACAATGCGAAGGTTTCAGGCGATGAGAAAAATGTTTGCCAAAGATTCAATTTGTACTTTTACGAAATTTCTGCTCTTGTTGTAAAAGCAAAAAGTAAGGAAACTAGAAGCGCAGAAATATTTTTCCTCTCTTTTCTAGTGCAATATAATTGGTTTTCAAATTCTTCAGAAAAATATCAGCATTGGAAACATTTCTTAGATGTGCAAACATTTATATATTTTGTATCGTTTTAATATATTTTTTAAGTTTCATGTAGTTTTATCTCATGTTTTATGCAATACTTCAAAAAAGTTTGGTAAATACAATTTTTACATTTTATTCGGCAAGTATTTTTACTTACTAGAAATATTTTTTTGTTTGTTTATATAAAAGTAAAATTTAAAAAAAAAAAATTAAAAAAAAGATTTTTTATTTAATTTAACGTATTATATTTATTAACTTTTCTTATTCTAGTTTGATATTATTTTAGAATCATAACATTAACTATTGGAAGAGTCAAAAGTATTTAAAACTGAGATAGAAAAATTAAAGTAAATTTTAGGTTTTCTAATTAATTTTTTCGTACAGTTTTTTTATTTGAGGAACACAGCATCAAACTGAGAGAGAAAGACTGCAATTGTCTTATTATTATTGCAAAATTCAAAAAGCGAAATGTTATGATTCGTAACTAACGTAATGGAAAATCTGTTATTAAGCCTTTGAATATTCACGCTAAAGTCTCATCAGACTGAAATTAACATCGTTTAGCCCATGCATCAGAGGAATATATATTATATAAATTCATTATAAATATATTATAATTATATAGAGCCTTCAAATCGTGATACTTATACCCTTGAGGGAAAAAGGTAGTCTTTTGAGTAGGGTATGCATAGAGTCAAGAAAATAACAAGGATCCTAGGAACAAACTTATGCATCTAATTTACGAATTTTTCTTTTGTTCGCCACTCTCAGCCAAGGGATGTACAATAACAAAAATGTTCAGCAATCATTAGTCCATAATAAGAGGTCTTCAAAGAAACTTTTTTAAAATCCAATCTTAATTTAGAAATGAGCAGTTCGAGCATGTATATTTTAATGTAAAATACCTTATTGCATATTATCTCAGCCCTAAAGGGGTTCCAAGGGTTGTTGTTCTCTCTAAGGGTTCAAAATATAAGCAATATTCAAATAGATATAAATCTTTGAAATCAATATTAAATAATTCGAATCTCTTACACATTGTTTATAAAGGAATGAGGCTTCAGAAAAATTTAAAATGTTTAAAATATAATCGTAATTTTAAAAATTATAAGCAAATGAAAATAAGAAACATTTTTATAAGTAATATTAATTAAGTCACGTTGCGCATGTTATTTTCTAAAATAGTAGCTTTAATTACCAGCAATAAGTTTATTTATAAAGTTCAATGTATCCCTTTATTATACTGTAGAGTATTTTATATAAATAGAATAATAAATTATATCTTTTAAAAAATAAAAAAAAAATTATATTTTCAAAATTTAAAAAAAATTTCTCAATATTTTTCAAACATTTTGAAATACGAGAGATATATTATTCTTAAATTAAGTAGGGTTCAAAGAGTATGATACATTTATATAATTCTATAAAGTTTTATACATCAAAGGCTACTATTTTAGAAAATAGCGTGTGCAACGCAAAAATTACGTACCGTAAAATCCGGCGTATAACGCGCACTTTAACACAAAAAGTAAGATGGAAATTTAAGTGTGCGCATTATACGCCGGGTATAAAAACGATAGCCTTAAAAATAACAAAAGAGATGAACATAAAAAATTTTTCTTCTATTTGTATCGAAGTAATGTTCATTTAAAAGAAATGATTTGCTTTATGAAATAAAAGAGATGCATAGTTCTAGAAGTATACTATTTTTTTCAAAAATTTGGAATAATACTTCGAATAAATGACTTCAAAACATAAGAGCAATGTATACTAATGTTTCAGATTTCTTCGTAAAAAAGGGGGTCCGCGTTATACGGCGAATATACATAAAAATTAAAAAATGCAGCTTGAAAGTATGGGTGCGCGTTATACACCGGTGCGTGTTATACGCCGGATTTTATGGTAATATTTATTACAAAATTCTTTCTTATATTCATATGCTTATAATTTTTAAAATTATGATTGTATTTTAAACATTTTGAACTTTTTCGATACCATAATTCCTTATAAATAATGTGTAAAAGACTTGAATTATTTATTTTAACTTTAATAGAATTATACCTGCTTGAAAATTGTTTATATTTCACCCCTCGAGACAAAATTAACTCCTCTGAAACCCCTTTTAACTGGTTAGCCCGTGCACCGTACGGGCTACCGAAGGCAGGCCATTGCCGGTTTGTCCGTACGGGTAATGATATTTTCTTCTTTCTAGCTTTGATTTGGACATATTTTTAAATCTTATAGGGAAATTATTAGTGTTTTTAAAAGATGAAGTTTATCCTTGGGGCCGAAACACTTCTCATCCATAATTTTCTTTGAGGTAAAGGCGGAAAATTTTTCATTGAAGGCAAGAGTTTAAATTCTCAACAATATTCCATAAAGAACAGGGATTGGCAAGGCAATGTGCAATTTGTCAATGCAATTGTGAAGAATACGAATGAATGTGCAATTGAGAAAAAATATCTATATTTTTGATATTTAAGTGTGATTAAAAGAAAGCGTATACAAAAAATTTCTAAATACGAGCCGATAACGATATTTAGATAAACTGCGGAAGGATGAATCTCTGATACTAGTGGTCAGAATAAATGGTTGCGTTTTTCCTTTTGAAAGAGGTGGAAACTCAATTTTCCCCATGCAAACAAATTTTTTCCTTCGATTCTAAGCGCCCCGATTTTCAGAAGCATTAACACTGGAAAAATAGTGCGGCTTAGATTCGAGTAAATACGGTATATGCATTTTTCAGTTAAATTTAAAATGAAATTTTAATTTAACATTTACAACAAGATAGAAAAAAAATTCTAAAAATTATTGCATATGGCAAACACATATTTATTTATTCAAATACCAAGAATAAAAGATAATGTTTGAGTTAATGAATAGCTCTATACGAGTTAAAATTATAATCTGATTGAAGCATTTTCAGTTTGTTTCTTAGAGTTAGTAACTGTCTTCGAATAAATTTTATAACCGTTACAAAACATTTGCAAATAAAAAATAAACGTAAAGAGATGGATATTAATACATCTAACAGGTGCAATAAATAAAATTTTATTAACTTATTTGGAATATAATTAAAAATTCCAAGCAAGTAACGTTTGTAGCATCACATTTAAAATTTCTTCTTATATTTTGGTCACTATTCTCTTCAAATGCATAGAGTGTATTCTAACATGAAGCGAGAAAGCAAGAAATTGCTGTGTATTCAAGTTTCCAAACAATTTAGAAATGGTCCTTAAACTACATTTTTGTATTAAAAATGCATTAGGTCATAAAATTTCCTTAACCTTATTTAAACGTAAATTTCATGGGTTCAACGTGCTTCATCATATTAGTTTTGTGTTTATACCATATTATAGGGGCTTTCTTAAAATTACATGACGTTTAAAAGGTTACTACTAACTTTCCATGAGGCAAAAGGGATGTTGAAATTTACATGCTTTTGCATAAAATATATTCGAGCTATTTTCAATTTACCATTGAAATTAATTTTTAAGACACACTTCACAAACATTGCTTCATCAATAGTTCAAGTTTAAGATCGTATTGTTAATGTAGTAATTTTATAGTAACGCACATAAAATTGTGTAACATGCATCACCCAAACGCAAATTTAGCATGAAAATGTTTCCTAGCTTTATACACGAAGATTAAAAATTAATCTTTGATCCGTAGATAATTATTAGATAGATTAACTATGTATTAAGTACGGTCATTGGCTTAATAGGTCACGTGAAGAACTAAATGACTTTTTTATATAAATTCAGTTATCTATCATTACACAAGACATCTTTCATGATAAATGAATTAATCAATAATGTTACTAAATCTCAGGAACATAAAAAGTCATGGCCACCTGGTGTATTTTTTCTCACATAACATATTGTTGATTATTGATTATTAATTGATTTTTTGATCTCAAAAAACAATTTGTTCTTTTAAATCAAGAAGAAAAAATACGTTGCTTTAAACTTGTAAACGAGATCTCAAATTAAAAAAATTATTTAAGTATTCAACTATTTACGAAAACTTTTTTTTAAAAAATGGAAACATGAGGATTTTTTTTGTGGTTTTTAGATTTATTTAGTACATTTTAAGAAAAATATGCTAAAATTAAAAAGGACGAAAAGAAATTATTATTACTAAAATGGAAAAAAATGGGTAAAAATTTACAAAAAATTACACATAAATGGGGCCCATACTATACAAAAAGTTTATAAACAAATTTCCAAATTTTCAATTTTGATGTGTTGTTTTGTTATTCATTTTTGAAATGACCTTCAGGTTAAGAGATAGTTTAATTTTTACAAAAACTAGAGCACTCTGTCTTAGTTATATGAAATTGCTTAAAAAACAGTGATTATATTCACATAAGGAACTGTATATTTTGTAATAAAGCAGTAATTGATAAATATGACGGTTAAAACACTTCTAATATTATAAAGAACATACAAAAAAATTTCAGTTAATTATTTTCAAAACTTTTTGAGGAATCGCTGTCCCCGTTTGAGCATTTTCAAAAGAAACTCATTTCGAGTAAAACGCATTTTAAGGTATGACATCTTGCTTAAAGGTAGTGGCATCTGCTTTTACTAAAAAACTCGTAGTTTTTGTTCCAGTGAATGGAAAATAATAAACTTGGTATTTTTATAAAACTGATAAGATGTCATATAAAAAAATTCAAAATTTAGGTTAGTCGGAGACCTGAAAGAAAAAATATCATCATTACAAAATATTTTCCATTTCAACCCTTGTACTGTATTTTGGTATGAATACATGTATTTTCACTCTTCAACATTTTTGCTTAAGGCGATATATTTTATAATTCGTTTTTTAAATATAAGTTCATTGTGTGTGTGGAATATGGATTTAAAAAATTTTTTTATTATTTAATTACTATAAAAGAATTCGAAAATTCTTTTTTTTTTAAAATTCAAATAGAGTAGAAAGTTTAACGGTCAAATATGCCTTCTTTTAAAATTCCTTATAGTTTAGTTGTGTTATATTCCTGGTAATAAACTCATATGTGATTTCCAACATCATGTAAAGTAATTAAAGTATATTTAAATGGAGTGAACGCGCTTATAGTACCTGTTGCTACAAGTAAAAGGCAGAAAAATCTAAATAACCGCGAAAATTACATGGAAAAACTTATATTTAATTCCTTTATTTTAAATATATGATACACATTTTATTACTTAAACATTTAAAAGTGTCCAGAAACTAAAGGTTATGTCAAAACTTTTTAACATATCTCTTATACAACTTGTACTTTAAACTTTTTTGTCATTGAACAAACTTAAATTTATTAGAACGAACAATTTCTGAATTTTTAGCAAAAATTCGAAATCAATAACGGAAACATTTAATGAAAGAAAATGAACCATACAGGATTTGATATTAAATAATTGAACCGAAGGAAAATTTTATATATATATATATATATGCAACCGGAATAAATTTAAAACTTATCAACAAAAATATTATTAAAGAAAGGACTTATTAAATTTTGACTTTAACTTATAAATAAACACCTTTATGGAATGTTTTATAAATAATGTATTAATGGTATCAAAGAGGATATGTGAAATTCAATGGGAAATAAAGGATTTCCAATCTTGTTCCATTTATTAAGTCGTGATATCAGCATAGGAGTCTTTTTTTTAAATATCATTTGTGATAAATTATAATACCAAATGATGAAATAAGACACATTTTCTTAGAAAAATTAAAAATATGTTTTCTGGTTTGAATATTTTTTAAGAAAAAAACTATTGAATGCTTTCAATGCAAGATCATCTTTAAAACTATTCGTAATTTTGGGACGCCCTCCCGTGAAGGATTCACGTTTACGAGCATCGTTTTGCTGCCACTGACTGGGGCATACCAATGAAAACCTGCATTTACAGAGTGAATAATGAAATCCATGAAAAGCCGGATGAAAATCGTAATCACAGGATTTTATAGAATGCGGTACTTCAAACGGATCTTCAATAATTAATGAAAAACAACTGTTGATGAATACCTTTATGAACTATACAACTTTAATTTCTATCATGTGATACCGGGTGTATACTTGAAATACGTAATAATATACTACTAGCGAGTTATAATCCCTACTTAAGTATAATAGACAGAACAGTAAAAATATTAGCCACAGTATACGTTTTAGTCAAAGACTTTTTGCATCTACATTTGTTGTGTCTGGTAATTCTAATTTCTTCCTGCTTTAGCACTATAGGTTTTAGTACTTCTTCACTTTATTTTATATTACTATATATATATATATATATATAGTATAGTATAGTATAGTATAATATTCAAGCTATATATATATATATATATATATATATATATATATATATACAGTCGAACCCCTCCGTATTACGAACTTCTGTTTATATTGCGAATTTTTCTATATAGCGAACTTTTTCCTGGAACCTAGAACATTTCACGATTTTTTCGTAAAATAACCTCCCTATAGCGAAGTTCTTTTTCTATATAACGAACTTTTTTTTCTTCTGATTTAATTTTTTTCTCCATATTTTTAATATATTTCTGGACATTTCAAGTTATTCTCTCTTTTAACGCACTTTATGGTGGTCATAAGTTTTTAATTGGTTTTATTAGTTGCCTAAATCACTTAGAGCATTAGAAATCTTGACGTTTCATCCAATAAATACAACCTGTAACCCCCGTTGTGCAGTTCACTAGAAATATTTTCAATGTCCCCTTTCACTCTCAGTGAAGTTCTAGTTATAAAATAATGTATGTTAAAATTATTTGTATGTTTAAAATTGGAAAATGTCTTTAAAATCCATTAATTTTAATGTATAATTATTTTCTCAATGTTGAAAATACAGTGTATTTCCCGATATTCTTTTTTCTTGCTTTCTTTGCAGTTTTTTTTATGGGTAAGGTATATAAAATAAATAGATATTAATTTACAAAAAGGTGTGAATACTGACTTTTTTTCAGTACATAGTGTTTATGAATTTAAAATTTGTTTTATGTGGTTTATAAAGTATATTGAACCTTTATATAATGAATTTTCCATATAACGAACTTTTTTTCGGGATTTAGCGACTTCGTTATGTAGAGGTTCGCCTGTATATATATATATATATATAGTATAGTCTAATATAATAACAAGGAGGCGCTAAGGGTGCAGGTTTAAGCAATGTTTTTGTGTCGACTAACCTTCACCTGTAGTTTGCCTATATTACTGAGCCATAGGGAAAGGTGGAAATATTATAAATACGTAATAATTAGAAAATAAAGTACACCAATGCTAATTTAATAAAATATAACCAGAAACGTTAACAAACTACTTAGTAGTATAGAGTTCAAAATATTTGTATGAAATACTTTCCAAGTCAACTCATCACCATGTCAATATTTTCCTCCATTACAAAACGTACTGAAAGTAGTACCGCATAAAAGTAAAAATTAGTAAAAATAAGATGAAATATAAGAAAGGCTATATATATACTTAAAAACCTATGGATAAATTAATAGGAAATTTATTGGAATGAAGAGGACCCTCAATCATACATAGCAATTCAAATATAAAATAATATATATTGAATTTTTTTATTGAAAATGTAGCGCCATCTTGTGACTGTATGTAGATAATTGAGTAACTGTATATTTAAAGTTAATGAGAGGAATGAATGACATATAAAAGCTGAAAAGAATTGAAACCTAATAATGTAAACATTATTAAAGTTAATATTTGTCATTAAGCACGCACGCACGAAATAGTTGAAACAAAATACAAAATATTCAGTAGTTTTCTATTTTGGTGTGCAAATAAGTGCTGGTTGAGAAAAAAGTAATAGTTTCGTTTTTAGTTTATGAGCATTTTGTTAAAACTTTTTATTCGAAATAAAAATTAAAGAGATATAAATTTAACACTAGACTTAAGAAGGCTGCTGATAAAAAATACAAATATTTTGTTAATAAATCATAAATAGATTTTATAACAGGATCATTCTCCTATTTTATGCTATTTTCTATGTAATAGATGATGATATTTATTAGCTAATTACTAACAAAAACTGTAATATACAAAAATGTTTTTTAAGTCAATTCCTGCTTAGGTCAACAAAGAAAAATATTTTAGTTAATTAAATTTAATTAATGAATTAATATTTGAAAGAAACTGTGTCAACATCAAGTATCATCCTCTACAAGTTTAAAGCGAAGAAAAAATCCATTAGAAAAACTTACGGGTGCCATCTGTTGGTGCCAGTTCTAACTTCGTCAGAAATAATGCAAAATAAATTTAAAATTAAGGAATAATAATAAAAAAATAATGATTTAATATTTGAAAAAACTGTATTAACATCAAATGTCATCCAACACAAGTTTAAAAAATGTATTTGAACATCAGTGGATGAATAAAAAGTATTTTATAAGCGATTAAAAAAAGTTGAACAAGATATATATATAAAGAGTGAACTAATAGTAGAAATTGAATAATAAAGGACATTATAGCAACAGAGCTTTTTTATTTCAAGCCCTAGGAATCTTCAGCTTTTATAATATAGAAATAACAAAAAAATTTGAAGTATCATTTGATTTTTAGAAACATTTCTAATAAGATCTTAACAATGTTAAGATTCCTCTTATAACTGACAGAATTCCGATGCAGAAAGAGGAATTAAAATAAATCTAGCAGGTCGAGATCAAAGTGAAAAATTCGAATCCATCAAATAGGATACGACCCTATTTAATTTCCTGAATCAATTATCTAGAGTTGGAAATCTGTCTTTTGTACAAAAGCAAAAGAAAAACTGCATTTAATTTAAAGTCGTGATCAGGAATTAGTCTTTCTCAACAAATGTCCTGCTCATAATTACAGAAATCTAAAGCTCCTAAAACGTAACTTAGAAACATCTGCATTCAATGCAATTTTTAGACAGTAGGGAATTTAAAGTCATTAGATTTTTTTTTTCTCTTCGCAATATTTAATGAAATCTTGGCTAGACTCAGTGATTTATTAAATACAACGACGGAATAGATTTCCCGAAAAACACACAGTCAGTTAGAAATTACTACTTAATAGAAAGTCTTTTCGTAAGACAAAGAAAATGAGTATTATTTGTTTCATTACAAATTGAAGGTAAAACGGAATAACGCAGTAATGAGGTATAATCTTGTACATTGAAAGTTTATACAGTTGATTGACTACAAAAATTAAACATATGTATTAGTTTATTTTAGACTGGTTATTGAAAAATTCTGTAGTTGATTCTAGTGAAATCCTCCAAAAACGCTTCAAATTGCATTAATTTATATACAGTAATTGAGATCTACGAATTATAGTTAATTAGAAGGCACGAAAGAGCAATGGCCGAAAATATTGAACAAAAAGTAATAGAAATAGTTATCGACTCACAGCTCGTACAATTTACGATCTCATTAACTTTTCTTTTACGAAAAAGCAAAAAAAAAAATGTTAAAGAAATTATGTGCAAATGATGTGCATATAATTATATGACAAGATTAAATAAATGAACTCAATACAGGAAACAATAGGTACAAGTTTAATTATAGCTGTGAAGCTCTGTCTGCATGCTTCGGATGAAATTCTGCAGTTAATATGTCGACAAACTCTAATAAGTTAGCATGGTATTACTACTACTACTACTAATAATAATGCATTTTTAGATGGTTTTCTTTACTTTATAATTTTCAGTCTGAAAAGCACCATTTGTGAATGAAGATTGAGTGATTTTGAATTAAAGCGATAGTTCTGTGATGGCTTTTGACAAACAATATAATTTTATTTTAATTTGATTTACGTCGCAATATTAAGCAATGTGAGGGTGTTTGGGGATGAACTTCGTAATTTTAAACCATGGTGAAGTGACAAGGATGTATCTGAGCTGCCACTTACTCCTAACTTCCATACTACGCCAACGTCAGACTCTTGAGCAATGGAAAATTTATTGCACATCAGCCCCTCTACACGGTGGGTCTTCAGAAGCACTAAATTTTAAACTCAAGACTCTATATCGTCAGCCACTAGTTCGTGACCATGACAACTTGTATAGTGCGGCCAAGATCTCATAGAATTGGATGCAGGACGCCAAATTTGAAAGCACTTTTCTAATTTATACCACAAGAGGAAACTTTTTTAGGGTAAAAATTTCGTAACGAATAATAGGTTCACATTGGCTACCCGGATGGGTCGAATTCACAACTAAAATGAATTTACTTAAGTATTATCGCAGCAATCGCCAACTCTATTAATAACTCGCCAAGTTGGCACCTCTGATTTCCTATGTGTCGCACGCGCTGAATAGGCAACCAGATTCTTTGTTTCATGTAATGTCACCAAAAGGTTGTGATAATACGTAAGCACCAAAATGAATATCACCTGGTAGAGAAATTTAGAGGTAATTATTGGGTTATAAGCTGTTTTTTTGTGGTGTTACTGTAAAAGTTTTTTTTTTTACATCTCTTCATCTATCTTTGTTATGACTAGCATTGTTATATTCTATATCTTCTACTCCGTACAATAAATCATATGTTATGGGATGTATTAGAATAATGACACAACTTTGTATTAATGTTTGTGGAAAGCTTGCGGTATTTATCTGTAAGTATGAGTTCCATTATGGTGATTTATGTTCCTTTATTCAAAGCATAGCTTTGAATCTTGACTAGTAAACATTGAATAAAGCTGAACATCTTGCACAATACAATAAAAATAACTATAGCAAAAATATTGTTTTGAATTTTCAATAAGGAATACTTAAAATAGTGTAAATAATTTATATCTGGATGTGTAATACGTTTATATTACTCTATGTTGTATTTATTTTATGTTAAAATTTTGTACATTAAAATGGCAGTTTGATGGAGACTTGGCGAAATATTGGCATAATTTTTGGCGACTTGGCGACCATATGCATGATACTGAAAATTACTGGAAAAATTCGTCCAGACTATAAATAGAATAGCCAAGTTGGCATCATTTTTTGCAACCCTGTTGGTGACTTGGCAACTATTTTTGGTGAGTTCGAGACCATTTAGATTCTTCTGAAAATTACGGGAGAAAGCTACTAATATCACAATCTATGACTCAAGCGGATTTTTCGAGAAAGAAAAGTTCATGAGGAGCCTATAAACGAGGAGTCTTTTCGCTAGAAACAGAGATAGTTTTGTTTTGACCGTTGAAGATTAGTATTGATCTGACCGTGAAGAGTCAACCAGCGATTAGTTATTACCTCAGTGGTTGAGTAGGACGATCAAATGTTTGCGAATAATGCTGATGGTTGTGTCTGAGTACCGTAGAAGGTATGAAGGTCTTCTGAGATTTACTAAGCGATTTTGAGTACTGTATCCTGTATTTCAAGGATTGTTTTTCGACTATAAACTTCCATAGCTCCTGAAGAACTGTCTTCCTCTGATTACATAAAATCCTCGAGCCCCGATCTGCGCAACAATATTAACAAGTTCAGTTTGAAATATAAGGACAGTAAAAAAAGTGTTTCTTTACACAATTGGCATACGTGTATTTATTTCTATATTTTAAATAGCGTCAAATTTATTTTTATAAACTGTCATTAAGGTAAAACTTTACCATTATTTCTTTTTATATAGCTTCTCTCCGATTAAATACTTGATAACAAAATAAATAACATAATACATATCACCATTTAACGGCACAGAAAGTTTTTAGAGATACGGATTTTTAAAATGAGCATTCTAGTTATTGTTTGATTATTTTCTTAAAAAAATATTTATATTATAACACGTTAACTTTTAGACATGGCATTTTTCTTTATTAAGTTAGTTTGCATATTGGGATATTTAAGCTTATGGCTAATCATAATACAAATCAAAATAAGTGATACATCTAGTTGAGTTTTGAGTTCTAATACAATTATAAAGGAGTTAAGATAAAAAGCTTTGTAATCAAATTTACTTTTAAATTTAGCATATTAAGCCTTTTATTTGAATTGATTACCTTTTATCTTCACACAGTCTGTTCGACGTTCAATGTACTGTAATAAGGATATGACTGGTTTAGAACAATATGAGTGAAAAACAACAGTTTTTTGAAAAATAATTCAGTATCCCAAAATTATTTTAAAATCGTTTGCTGCGTTTGAGTCAAGGTTTGCATTTCAAAGTTTTGTATCAGAACAGGGTACACGACTAGATGTACTGCAGAATACTGATAATATTATCTTTGTATGTAGTATCCCTTAATTTCGTGTTATCTATTCCCTTGAATTTTCTGTAAAATTAACTAAAAATAATTTTTGCTGTGGTCTAGTTTTTAATAGCATTAAAAAGGTTTTGACAGTTGAAGAAGCTAGTTTTAACGTATTACATGATTTCTTTTTTAAATGAAGTTAATCAACATACAATCGGAATAAAATAACCCTGGAGCTCTCGACAATGATTTTGTACATTGAATTTATGAGCAATTAAAAATATTAGAAATAAGGAAGAAAAATATGCAAGAAAGTCGAACTTACACAGAAAGTATTTTAACTTTTGAGTTAATTTTAGTGTACAGCAATGCTTAATTGGTAATTTATCGAGAAATTTCAAAGTTGGAAAATGTTTTCAATGTATTAACTTACTTATAGGTTCGAGACTTGCGTTCTACGTTAATGAAAATCCAAATATCAATTTCTTTCTTCAATTTTAGATCGTCTTTAAGCCTTTTAAAGACAATATGAGACTACACGAGATATTTCTACTAGAAACTTGAATGCACTTTTTTTCTATTTAGGAGAAGTTGGGGAGTGATAACTTTAAATGGCAAAGTGAAAATATTTTAAATATTACCAATGCATATCTTACTTTGAAATGCTACTTAAAGAAAATTTATAGCCAGAATATGAACTAAAATATGATAAAGATGATAAAGAATAAAATGTTTTATAAAAAATGGTCAGAAATAGTGTGCTAAAATTTCTCAAATAGCAAATTATCACTTTAAACGCTGAAACATTTTCAGTGTTACCCTTTTTTTGTATTAAAAGCACATATTAAATGCATATTATGTTTGTTGGAGAAATATGTTTAATTAAACCTATTAATTGTATAAAATATATGTTAGATATTTTAATACAATTAAAAACTGAAGTTCTAATGACAGAAGTTCAGTTAAAAAGTTGTCCAATTTGGAATATTTGTACAAAACGTTTTGGTACTTACGATTTACGTCTTTGAACAATTTCGCTACATCAAAGAAAGAACATTGTAAAATGAAAGGACGTCACCAAATGTTATTATCATATGCAAGAACAAAATTATTGTATTTGTACATGCGTGATGACAGTTTTCTACCATTGGCTGCATATCGTGATTTTTGGAGATATGTTTCCATGTGACGAATCAGTTAACATCATAATACGTACCTCAAATTTTTTAATAAATACATTAATACATTTAAATCATACCATAACTTGTTTTGTGAAAGGATGTTTAGAAAGTTGCTGAATGAAATTGTATTACATTTTTCATTGGCATCTTATTAAGTTTTTTAAAGGAAATAAATTTAAAAATGAAAAACAAAATTATAGAAATAAATAGCACTTCATGCTAATAAAGATAAATATTCAATAATTGTTTAAAAAATAAAAGATTTAGGTTTACAAATGTTTTTCCAATGTTACTTTGATAGCTGTAAACTAAGTTTACTATTAAAATTATTCCTAAAATTTTGCAATGATTTTGAATTTCACATAGTTTTTAGATTCTATAAAGATATTGAAATTGATAAATGACTTCATATAATTTTTGCCATCATTATGAGAAACTAAATGCAAACATTTGCATTAATAAAACTATCAAGGAAAATTCCCTAAATATTTTTTGTGGGTACAGCTCGGTAGCGCAAGAAATTGAGGAGAAAAATCTCCAGCCATGGATTCTTTGAGAAGTTATGTCTTTTTCACGTTTAGTAGAAAAAAAGCTAATTTAGTTGAAAGCGATTGCATAAATGTCCTCACAAAATCTCTCAAGATTCGTAACATGAATTTGCGCATTGGATTATAGTTCGTTACTACTTTCCTCTTGCTGTTACCAAACAGTTTAAGTAACATATTTGTTTCTATGCGTGGATTTTATAGTATCTTTATGAATCTTGTATTCTTTGCAAAGGTTTTTTCAAGCTAAAATTTGTATGATGTAAAAGTGCTGCTTTATAAAAAAGGAATTTTAAGTCTGACATTTTTAAATTTTTGGTGTTTTTTAAGCAAAATAAAAAAAATGTATTACAGAAAATTGTTTTCGCTATTATTTTAAATCAATAATACATAAAACCAATTTCCGGTGAATTATTTTATTCATTATGGAAACTATAACATTAGACATGAGTTTTTTAGTAAAAAAAATTGGTGTAAGTTTTTACTGTCAAAAAATTAATATTAAGGAGCATTTTCAAAAATGTTTAATAATTATTGTTTCAAGACACAACAGATTCTGAAGCGCATTATTTACTTTAAATGACCGCTATCATTGTATTATTTATTGATCTCTCTCATTGTTTACTGACCTCTAAGGTGGCTTTTCTACGAAATTTCATGTGATATGCCTAATATAATCGAAGCGAGAACGTTATACATTAATTCAAAAATTTAACACTTCATTCAGGGTTTAAGTAAGTTTAAAATTTACTTATCAATTTCTTTCATCAAATTAAATTTGTTATTGTTAGCACACTTTAATATATAAGAAACTTTAATACAACTTCATGTATATCGGAAAAAAAATAGCGGAGGATGCTCGATATCAATTGTTATAATTTCTTGCTAGTTCTATTCGAAAATGTTGAGTTAGTGTAGAATGTAGTACAAAAGCCCGCCCCCTCCGTTTTTAACACAATGACATTAATTTTTATCATTAATCATCCTTTTATTCTTATATTAGAGTACTTTCCATTTTAGTTTTGATCTGTAAGCATGTTTTAGTTTTAAACAATCATTTATTCATTGATGATTTAATCTTGAATGCGTCATTTTACAATCCGGGGTACCATTGGCATCCTGTCCGTACGCCAATACGGCCTAATTTACAAAATGTAGGATCAGCTATCTGAAGGAAATCTAGAAAGAGCTAAATTTGGCGAATATTTCATGTAAAAGGTGTAAGTCAAAGAGAGATTTTTGACTAAAAAGAAGGGCCTAAATATTCTCTCTGAAATTTACCAGCATTAGACATAATAGTACATGTTTTGAATCGAAGAGCTTAAAAGAAGTTATTTAATTCGGTGACCTCTGAATCAATTCTCAGTGTTTTGGTAAAATGAAGCAATAGATGATGTTTCATTCCACAGATCCATTTTAAAGAGAGTTTAGAAAAACAGATTTTATGTCTGAAGTTGGCAGTTATAACACAAATTATTTTTTTCACATGCTCGAGGTCTTTTTTATTTTATTTTTGTGAAAACTCAAATTAATTGTTTATATTATAGTAGAAATTGCTGACATCCTCCTTTTTCACATAAAAGAAGAACACATTTTTGTTTTTTGTTTGTATCTGTAGTATTAACCCTGAACGTTTTTCTTTAAAGGTTGTACCTTAATCTTTTAGTCACCAAATCACAAATCATTATTCCTGATGATGATCCTAATCAGAACAATGAAACAAAAGGTATGAAATTATTGTATTGTCATCGGTCCTTGACAAATTATTGCAAAATTTCAGTGACAACACAAAATGGGTAAAATCGAGTTCAAGAATTCCGTCACATACAAGTGAAGCTTTTTAAGAGGGCGTTAAATATCTTTTCTGATTTAAACTAAAAATGCATCACTTTTAGTTTTTACTTTTGTTTATTGGAAAAATAAATGAAAGACCCGTATATATAAGCTTACCTTTCTTTACAAAATAAAAAAAGTTTGTTTTTCTCGTTATCATTTGACACATTTAAGTCTCAAGAGAGATTATAATCTCCACTTACAAGATAATTGCATTCTTTGATATCTAATCCCAAAGAAAATTTTTTGAGTAGCAAAGTTTCTGGAAGTTGTTAAAATCAGCAGAAAGATTGTGTAAAGTAGAAAAATAACTTCAGTTATAAAGATTGAAGAAGTTTTAACACCTATAATGTTAATTAATTTTCATTTCCTTACAAATGCAAAAGTTTGGTATATTAGAACTTTTTTATTGTAATTTCTCTGAAAAATATTTTTATTAATATTTTCTTCTCAGCCAATTAACGATATTAATCATCGTCTGATGTGAGTTTTATTTTTGATTTTTTTAAAAGTAAAACTTTTGTTTTAAGTTCTTACATAACAAGCAACTGGGTACAAATCAAATAAAATACCGTATTACAATAAATTAAATAAATAATTTCTTTAAAAATATGATAAGCGCTCTTACTTTTTCGATAAAATTTTTCTCGAGAAATATAACATTTGTTAAATCTTTTTGAAAATGCCTTCCGAAATTATTTTTGTTCATTTAAAAATAGTTTTCATGTACATCTTCTGAATTACTTTGCTCACAATTAGAGTAAAATTAATCGTAATAAATACATTTTAGAACAAATTAAATAGTTTACTTTATTTATTTAACTTTTCTTTTTAATAATTTTCCATTCCATGAAACACATAACATTAATTTCATAATCACTTAGTGAAGATTATTTTACACATTCTTAGTTCTCTTTTTTTAAAACTTGTAACTGATGTGACTTCATAAATACACCGCTAGCCACAAAATTTTAAAACTAGCAGGGAGAGCCAATAACAAAAACTTTAATTATTTTGCGTGTATAGCTTTTATAATAATATATCTGTTGTTATTTTTTGAATATGATTTTTGCCTCAAGCCTGTCCTTTTTATTATTCTGTTTCAAGTTTTTCAATTTTACTTTTAAACTTTTAATAGAGGACTTATGGTTTTGTAATATTTTCATTTAAATAAATAAAAAAAGATCTTAAATTGTATCGCATTTAAAACATAATTAAAAGTATTTTTATTTTCCTATATTTCGTTTGTTATATATAATATTATAATTGTTTCAGTCTCTCTTTTACGTGCTAAAGTAACTAACATGAGTCTTAGGATAACAATTTTCAGTAATCCCACACTTGACTTTTTAGAATATTACCAGTAACTTGTTTAAAATTGCATCGAGAAATTCTGCTTAAAGAGATGGGTGTATATTAATAAACCAACTAGCTGATTGGCCGTCGTGGCGAGAATTTGAAACTATCGATCCAAACTAATTTTATTTTCCAATTAAAACGAAATTGTCTCGACAAAGTTTTGAATCTAAACTTGACATTTTCAAAAGAATTGGTTATATATATATTTTAAGGTTTCTAACATTTTTCTAATCCCGATTCATATACATATACGCAAACACATATCTTAAAGTAAGATTTTAAGTGTGCTTGATGTTATGGCAGCAATATATGCATTTTTGTTAAAAAGCTCTAATAAATTTTTAATCAGTATTGTAGATTTAAATTTTTGAGCTTTTGATATTTTTGTTCTTCTAAAATGTTTTCGAGTACCAATTGTTCTGATTCTTTAAATTAAGGCCTATGCTATAAAATTGTATACACGCCAGAGTATTGTAAAATAGCACAAGTTAAACTACTTTGCTCTTATTTGTAAAATAAAAATTAAAACTTAAAATGTGCAAGATTCAAGATCTGAATTCATGTATAATAATTCTGAGTCACTCAATCCTAAGGGAAATAATAAATAAAAACTGAAAAAATATATGCATATGTAGTTCCGTCAAAGTTTTGATAAATTGTTGTTAACTTAGTTAAATGATTATTTCAATAGTAAAATGAAAAATCACGTATAAATTATGATGAAATAGCACGAACAATACATCTCTTCTATTATGTTTGAATTTTTTAATATTTTCTTTTGGGGACATAATTTACGATTTACAATTTTTTTAGTTTAATGATTTCAAAATTTTGGGATTTCCCCTATATTATGTAATATGTAAAACAGATATTTTTGCTCAAAAGTTCATAAAGTCTAACCATTTTAATTTTTAGAAAAAATTTATGAAAATGATTTTAAAATGTTACTCTTTTACAAAAATTGACCTATATATACTTGAAATTTTATTAATAGAGTTTTCAAACTATGGTATAACAAAACTTTGTTAAGGATTTTATGATAACTTTACAATAGTATTTTCTCAATACTTCTTTTTATGAATGCTTATTGAAAATTCCTTAAAAATGTATAAATTCACAATTCAATAATTTTTAAAAAATTAAGTTCCTTTGATTTAAAATGCATTCAAATTTGTTACATGTATTATTAACAGTTGTTAAGAAAAATATTAAAGAATTTGTCATAATAGAAAAAAGCCTTATCATTTTAAATGAAGACAAACTATTTATTTTATTTTCTGAGATAAAATCTGTTTTAAAAGTTTTATTTGCCATTAGGAATTTGATTTACTTATTTTTGATTTTGCCATATAAAATGAACGTAAAGTTTTCATAACATTGTGTTTCTTAAACTTAAACTTTCAAATTTGTCAGATTATAAGTATATAAAAATAATTTAAAGACTAAAAATTAGATTTGATTTTTTGACCGATTTTTGTCAATTGAATTCGTACTGTGTCCCTTAAAATAAGATTTTAGAAAAATATGTTCTGATTTCATATTAAATTTTTTTTATAATACTAAATATTATGCAAAGATTTATATATGAAAGTACACTTTAATAGATTGCCATCTATCACGGAATCATAAATGAACCACACTGTGTTGAATTTAACAATAGTAAGTATGACAGTCACACGATCATACTATTTCATTTATCCATTACAATGCATAGAGGGAACAACGCATAATAAATCCATTATCATTAGTTTGCAATGGTAATTAAGAGGTATCTCCATATTTTTTCTTCAGAAAATGGCATCTATTATAAAAACTGGTCTTTGTGGTTTTAAAACAGTTTTTCTACTATAACGATGCTTTGTAACTATTATTTCCTTTGCTCTTTATTCACCAGAAGCTAAAAGTATTTTGATTTTTAAAATTGTGTTTCTTGAAAAAAAGTACTTTTATTTTAGGTTTTATTTCAAAATTTTAAAACTAGAAAATAATTTCCATCTTTCAGTAGTTTATCTATAATCAGAAAACCGAAGATTTTTTGTTTTGTTTTTATATAAAAACACGTAATAGATCTTTATTGATAAAAAAATCAAATAATTTTGAAATACATCTGAGAGATGAAATTTCTACAGCAATTAAAATTTTATTGAAATTTGGACCAATTTATTATTTAAATACTATGTTCTTTTGAAATTATGAAAAAATTTTAAAAATAACATTTATTTATCAATAACTACAGCTGCTTAAAAATTTTTTAAGTTAAAATAAATTAAAAAAAAGCAAAGTAATAATAAGAATAATATCAAACTATTCATTATTGAAATTCTTATGCAATTTTAAATAGCACATACAGAATTTTTTTTTTATGTCGATGCCTGAAATATTAATGCTATGTGTATGTTTTCTATTTAAGAATATTTCGGTAAATTTATTTTTCTCAACTGAAATTAATATTTCTTATGAATAGAAATATTTTTATCATCCGCGTTATATAAATTTCAATTATTAATTTTAAAAACACAACTTGATGTACATATTTTTTTTAAAATTTCATATTTTTACTTAGACATACTGCTGCAATTTGAATTACCCTTTATTTTTAAGAGAATTGTACAATTCAATTTCACGTTAAATTTCAGCAAGAACATATTCAGATCACTGTAAAATTTAGAAGAAAAATTTTAGCTTTTGTGTGTAGTAAGTTCTACAATAATCTGCATAATTCTCTAAAACAACGTCGATTTTGTATTGAAATTAGTATTAGTTCTGATTCTATTAAATTTGATATTTGATAAATTTTGAAGCTTCCCCCTTTCTCTCCTTATATACATGAAATTACATATAATATAATATAGATGACACATTACATTATAATATTAAGGAAACCATATACGCCCGGGATCAACTTGAACTCTTTTTTAGAGCAGTGAAGGTATTAAAAGGAATGAGAAGTAATTTTTTGTCGGTCAGTTTAAAGACAAATTTTGTTAATATTTATTTATTATCATCAATATAAAAAAACAGTCTCAAAGCTTAACTTTATATACGTTGCAGGTTTTATTCAACAACAAAATGGAAGTATTTTTTATACTCTTATTTATAGCAATATATAAATACTACACTAAATTAATTTTAAAATATTTGAAGAAAAGATATTTCCTTTTTCCGTTTTAAAAAATTTTTCTTCTTGCATTTAATAATAAAACATATTCGACGTAAGAAAGTTTCTCTATTACCTATGCTACTTGTTTAAATATTTTGAAAGATTGAAATTTTATCACGAAAAGGCAAGAAAGCAGACTCATCTATCCATTTCCTCCAAAACTTAAATTCCATACCAAAATTCTTTTAACATTTCATTCGATTAAATTCAAAACCTCTTTAATGATATCATCAAGCTCGTTAGTCGAATTAATGTATCATAATAAAGCATTTACCAATGTAACTTAAACAAGAGTAAACTGTGCATCAACAAGGGAATCAGTGAGCTGATTTATTCACTAACATGTATTAATATTATAGTCCGCTCGTTTCCCGCGCTCGGAAATTCCATTCGTCTGTAGTGGAGGCCTGGCAAACTCGTTAACTGGATGTCGTCTGCAGATGTTTCAGTCTTCTTGTGGTTGAGATTAGAATATAGCACCTGCCACTGCTCTATGCTGTTTGTGTTTACATTAGTTCGGTGCGTAAAACAATAACAAGATGCATAATAAAATGATGGAAAGAAAGTATAGGAGGAGTATTTTCATGTGATTTTAACACAAACTAAAGTCAGATATGAAAAAGTAAAAAAAGAAAAAAAAAAAAAACAAAACAAAAAAAAACAAACAAGTAATATAAGAATTTTCTAAGTCAGACTCTTACTTAGATCAACAAAGAAAATTTTATTTTGGCTATATGATTAAATAGTTACAATTAATGTAATATGTATGTACATATGATAGAATCACAACATTAAAGTAGAAATTAATTTTATTAATTGTCATAAAAGTATCATGTGTCATCCAAAACAATCGTGTATATAAAATTTCAGTTCAAATGAATGCTTTAAAACGTGAGAAAAAAACCTTTTCGAAGTTTTGATACAAGTCGCCAAGAGAAGAAATGTTTCAAGAAGTTTAGATACTTTGATTTCAATTTAAATATGCAGTGGTACTCAAAACGTCCGTACACTTGCGGATTCTCTTGGTTTAAAATTTTATTATATAATTACTATAATATAATTCGGACATTCTTTTTTTTTTAAAATTCAAATAGAGAGTAGAAAGTTTAACGGTCAAATATGCCTTCATTTAAAATTCCTTATAGTTTAGTTGTGTTATTCCTGGTAATAAATACATATGCGGTTTTCAACATCATGTAAAGTAATTAAAGTATATTTAAATGGAGTGAACGTGCTTATAATACCTGTTGCTACAAGTAAAAGGCAGCAAAATCTGAATAACTGCGAAAATTACATGGAAAAACTTATATTTAATTCCTTTATTTTAAATACATGATACACATTTGATGACTTAAACATTTAAAAGTTTCCAGAAACTAAAGGTTTTGTCAAAACTTATTAACATACCTCTGATACAACTTGCACTTTAAACTTTTTCTCCCTCATTGAACAAACTTAAATTTATTAGAACAAACACTTTCTCAGATTTTAGCAAAAATTCGAAATCAATTACGGCAATATTTAATGAAAGAAAATGAGCTATACAGGATTTGATACTAAATAATTGAACCGAAGGAAAATTTTATGCAACGGGAATAAATTTAGAACTTATCAAAAAAAATATTATTAAAGAAAGGACTTATTAAATTTTAACCTTAACTTATAAATAAACACCTTTATGGAATGTTTTATAAATAATGTATTAATGGTATCAAAGAGGATATGTGAAATTCAATGGGAAATAAAGGATTTCCAATCTTGTTCCATTTATTAAGTCGTGATATCAGCATAGGAGTCTTTTTTTTAAATATCATTTGTGATAAATTATAATATCAAATGATGAAATAAGACACATTTTCTTAGAAAAATTAAAAATATGCTTTCTTGTTTGAATATTTTTAAGAAAAAACTATAGAATGCTTTCAATGCAAGATCATCTTTAAAACTATTCGTAATTTTGGGACGCCCTCCCGTGAAGGATTCACGTTTACGAGCATCGTTTTGCTGCATACTGACTGAATACGCAATGAAAACCATTTTACAGAGTGAATAATGAAATCCATGAAAAGCCGGATGAAAATCGTAATCACAGGATTTTATAGAATGCGGTACTTCAAACGGATCTTCAATAATTAATGAAAAACAACTGTTGATGAATACCTTTATGAACTATACAAACTTTAATTTCTATCATGTGATACCGGGTGTATACTTGAAATACGTAATAATATACTACTAGCGAGTTATAATCCCTACTTAAGTATAATAGACAGAACAGTAAAAATATTAGCCACAGTATACGTTTTAGTCAAAGACTTTTTGCATCTACATTTGTTGTGTCTGGTAATTCTAATTTCTTCCTGCTTTAGCACTATAGGTTTTAGTACTTCTTCACTTTATTTTATATTACTATATATATATATATATATATAGTATAGTATAGTATAGTATAATATTCAAGCTATATATATATATATATATATATATATATATATATATATACAGTCGAACCCCTCCTTATTCTGAACTTCTGTTTATATTGCGAATTTTTTCTATATAGCGAACTTTTTCCTGGAACCTAAAACATTTCACGATTTTTTCGTAAAATAACCTCCCAATAGCGAAGTTCTTTTTCTATATAACGAACTTTTTTTTCTTCTGATTTAATTTTTTTCTCCATATTTTTAATATATTTCTGGACATTTCAAGTTATTCTCTCTTTTAACGCACTTTATGGTGGTCATAAGTTTTTAATTGGTTTTATTAGTTGCCTAAATCACTTAGAGCATTAGAAATCTTGACGTTTCATCCAATAGATACAGCCTTTAACCCCCGTTGTGCAGTTCACTAGAAAGATTTTCAATGTCCCCTTTCACTCTCAGTGAAGTTCTAGTTATAAAATAATGTATGTTAAAATTATTTGTATGTTTAAAATTGGAAAATGTCTTTAAAATCCATTAATTTTAATGTATAATTATTTTCTCAATGTTGAAAATACAGTGTATTTCCCGATATTCTTTTTTCTTGCTTTCTTTGCAGTTTTTTTTTATGGGTAAGGTATATAAAATAAATAGATATTAATTTACAAAAAGGTGTGAATACTGACTTTTTTTAGTACATAGTGTTTATGAATTTAAAATTTGTTTTATGTGGTTTATAAAGTATATTGAAAGATGAACCTCTATATAACGAATTTTCCATATAACGAACTTTTTTTCGGGATTTAGCGACTTCGTTATGTAGAGGTCCGACTGTATATATATAGTACAGTCTAATATAATAACAAGGAGGCCCTAAGGATGCAGGTTTAAACAATGTTTTTGTGTCGACCAACCTTCACCTGTAGTTTGCCTATATTACTGAGCCGTAGGGAAAGGTGGAAATATTATAAATATGTAATAATTAGAAAATAAAGTACACCAATGCTAATTTAATAAAATATAACCAGAAACGTTAACAAACTACTTAGTAGTATAGAGTTAAAATATTTGTATGAAATACTTTCCAAGTCAACTCATCACCATGCCAATATTTCCCTCCACTACAAAACGTACTGAAAGTAGTACCGCATAAAAGTAAAAATTAGTAAAAATAAGATCAAATATAAGCAAGGCTATATATATACACTTAAAAACCTATGGATAAATTAATAGGAAATTTATTGGAATGAAGAGGACCCTCAATCATACATAGCAATTCAAATATAAAATAAAATATATTGAATTTTTTTTTATTAAAAATGTAGCGCCATCTTGTGACTGTATGTAGATAACTGAATAACAGTATAGTTAAAGTTAATGAGAGGTTTGAATGACATATAAAAGCTGAAAATAATGGAAACCTAATAATGTAAACATTATTAAACTTAAAATTTGTCATTAAGCACGCACGCATGCACGAAATAGTTGAAACAAAATACAAAATATTCAGTAGTTTTCTATTTTGGTGTGCAAATAAGTGCTGATTGAAAAAAAGTAATAGTTTCGCTTTTAGTTTATGAGCATTTTGTTAAAACCTTTTATTCGGAATAAAAATTAAAGAGATATAAATTTAACACTAGACATAAGAAGGCTGCTGATAAAAAATACGAATATTTTGTTAATAAATCATAAATAGATTTTATAACAGGATCATTCTCCTATTTTATGCTATTTTCTATGTAATAGATGATGATATTTATTAGATAATTACTAACAAAAACTGGTAATATACAAAAATGTTTTTAAAGTCAATTCCTGCTTAGGTCAACAAAGAAAAATATTTTAGTTAATTAAATTTAATTAATGAATTAATATTTGAAAGAAACTGTGTCAACATCAAGTATCATCCTCTACAAGTTTAAAGCGAAGAAAAAATCCATTAGAAAAACTTACGGGTGCCATCTGTTGGTGCCAGTTCTAACTTCGTCAGAAATAATGCAAAATAAATTTAAAATTAAGGAATAATAATAAAAAAATAATGATTTAATATTTGAAAAAACTGTATTAACATCAAATGTCATCCAACACAAGTTTAAAAAATGTATTTGAACATCAGTGGATGAATAAAAAGTATTTTATAAGCGATTAAAAAAAGTTGAACAAGAGATATATATAAAGAGTGAACTAATAGTAGAAATTGAATAATAAAGGACATTATAGCAACAGAGCTTTTTTATTTCAAGCCCTAGGAATCTTCAGCTTTTATAATATAGAAATAACAAAAAAATTTGAAGTATCATTTGATTTTTAGAAACATTTCTAATAAGATCTTAACAATGTTAAGATTCCTCTTATAACTGAATACAGAATTCCGATGCAGAAAGAGGAATTAAAATAAATCTAGCAGGTCGAGATCAAAGTGAAAAATTCGAATCCATCAAATAGGAAACGACCCTATTTAATTTCCTGAATCAATTATCTAGAGTTGGAAATCTGTCTTTTGTACAAAAGCAAAAGAAAAACTGCATTTAATTTAAAGTCGTGATCAGGAATTAGTCTTTCTCGCCTAAAGGAAGTATTAAACAATAATTACGAAATCTAAAGCTCCTAAAACGTAACTTAGAAACATCTGCATTCAACGCAATTTTTAGACAGTAGGGAATTTAAAGTCATTAGATTTTTTTTTTCTCTTCGCAATATTTAATGAAATCTTGGCTAGACTCAGTGATTTATTAAATACAACGACGGAATAGATTTCCCGAAAAACACACAGTCAGTTAGAAATTACTACTTAATAGAAAGTCTTTTCGTAAGACAAAGAAAATGAGTATTATTTGTTTCATTACAAATTGAAGGTAAAACGGAATAACGCAGTAATGAGTTATAATCTTGTACATTGAAAGTTTATACAGTTGATTGACTACAAAAATTAAACATATGTATTAGTTTATTTTAGACTGGTTATTGAAAAATTCTGTAGTTGATTCTAGTGAAATCCTCCAAAAACGCTTCAAATTGCATTAATTTATATACAGTAATTGAGATGAATGCTCTGCGAATTATAGTTAATTAGAAAGGCACGAAAGAGCAATGGCCGAAAATATTGAACAAAAAGTAATAGAAATAGTTATCGACTCACAGCTCGTACAATTTACGATCTCATTAACTTTTCTTTTACGAAAAAGCAAGAAAAAAAAAATGTTAAAGAAATTATGTGCAAATGATGTGCATATAATTATATGACAAGATTAAATAAATGAACTCAATATAGGAAACAATAGGTACAAGTTTAATTATAATACAATAGAAGCTCTAATCTACTTCCAACTGAATTAATTAAGTTAATATGTCGACAAACTCTAATAAGTTAGCATGGTATTACTACTACTACTACTAATAATAATGCATTTTTAGATGGTTTTCTTTACTTTATAATTTTCAGTCTGAAAAGCACCATTTGTGAATGAAGATTGGTTTGGTTTTGAATTAAAGTGATAGTTCTGTGATGGCTTTTGGCAAACAATATAATTTTATTTTAATTTGATTTACGTCGCAATATTAAGCAATGCGAGGGTGTTTGGGGATGAACTTCGTAATTTTAAACCATGGTGAAGTGACAAGGATGTATCTGAGTTGCCACTCACTCCTAACTTCCATACTACGCCAACGTCAGACTCTTGAGCAATGGAAGATTTATTGCACATCAGCTCCTCTACACGGTGGGTCTTCAGAAGCACTAAATTTTAAACTCAAGACTCTATATCGTCGGCCACTAGTTCGTGACCATGACAACGTGTATAGTGCGGCCAAGATCTCATAAATTTGGATACGAGGACACACTTAAATTGAAAACTTACTTTTCTAATTTATACCGCAAGAGGAAATTTTTTAGGGTAAAATTTCGCTTAACGAATAATAGGTTCACATTATTCCCCGAGATGGGATCCGAATTCACAACTAAAATGAATTTACTTAAGTATTATCGCAACAATCGCCAACTATTAATAACTCGCCAAGTTGGCAACTCTGATTTCCTATGTGTCGCGCTGAATAGGCAACCAGATTCTTTGTTTCATGTAATATTACTTAAAGGTTGGCGATAATACGTAGCGCAAATGAATATCTGGTAGAGAGGGAATTTAGAGGTAATTATTTGGTTACCAGCTGTTTTTTTGTGGTGTTACTGTAAAAGTTTTCTTTTTTACATCTCTTTATCTATCTTTGTTATGACTAGAATTGTTATATTCTATATCTTCTACTCCGTATAATAAATCATGTTATGGGATGTATTAGAATAATGACACAACTTTGTATTCATGTTTGTGGAAAGCATTGCGGTATTTATCTGTATGTTTGAGTTCCATTATGGTGATTTATGTTCCTTTATTCAAAGCATAGCTTTGACTATTGACTAGTGAACATTGAATAAAGCTGAACATCTTGCAGAATACAATAAAAATAACTGTTGCAAAAATATTGTTTTGAATTTTCAATAAGGAATACTTAAAATAGTGTAAATAATTTATATCTGGATGCGTAATACGTTTATATTACTCTATGTTATATTTATTTTATGTTAAAATTGTACATTATAATGGCAATTTGATGGAGACTTGGCGAAATATTGGCATAATTTTTGGCGACTTGGCGACCATATGCATGGTACTGAAAATTACTGGAAAAATTCGTCCAGACTATAGATAGAATAGCAAAGTTGGCATCATTTATTGCAACCCTGTTGGCGACTTGACAACCATTTTTGGTGAGTTCGAGACCATTTGGATTCTTCTGAAAATTACGGGAGAAAGCTACTAATATCACAATTTATGACGCAAACGGATTTTTCGAGAAAAGTTCATGAGGCCTATAAACAGGGAGTCTTTCGCCAAAACAGAGATAGTTTTGTTTTGACCGTTGAAGGTTAGTATTGATCTGACCGTGAAGAGTCAACCAGTGATTAGTTATTACCTCAGTGGTTGAGTAGGACGATCGAATGTTTGCTAATAATCTTTAAGCATACTGTGCCTGATAGTTGTTCTGAGCGCCGTAGAAGGTATGAAGGCCTTCTGAGATTTACTAAGCGATTGTGAGTTCTTTTTTCAAGGATTGTTTTTCGACTATAAACTTCCATAGCTCCTGAAGAACTGTCTTCCTCTGATTACATAAAATCCTCGAGCCCCGATCTGCGCAACAATATTAACAAGTTCAGTTTGAAATATAAGGACAGTAAAAAAAAGTGTTTCTTTACACAATTGGCATACGTGTATTTATTTCTATATTTTAAATAGCGTCAAATTTATTTTATAAACTGTCATTAAGGTAAAACTTTACCATTATTTCTTTTTATATAGCTTCTCTCCGATTAAATACTTGATAACAAATAAATAACATAATACATATCACCATTTAACGGCACAGAAAGTTTTTAGAGATACGGATTTTTAAAATGAGCATTCTAGTTATTGTTTGATTATTTTCTTAAAAAATATTTATATTATTACTCATTAACTTTCGCATTTTTCTTTATTAAATTAGCTTGCATATTGGGATATTTAAGCTTATGGCTAATCATAGTATAAATCAAAATAAGTGATACATCTAGTTGGGTTTTGAGTTCTAATACAATTATAAAGAAGTTAAAATAAAAAACTTTGTAATCAAATTTACTTTTAAAGTTAGCATATTAAGCCTTTTACTTGAACTGATTACCTTTTATCTTCACACGGTCAGTTCGACGTTCAATGTACTGTAATAAGGATATGACTGGTTTAGAACAATATGAGTGAAAAACAACAGTTTTTTGAAAAAAATTCCAGTATCCAAAAATTATTTTAAAATCGTTTGCTGCGTTTGAGTCAAGATTTGCATCTCATAATTTTGTATCAGAACAAGGCACACGACTAGAAGTACTGCAGAATACTGATAATATTATCTTTGTATGTAGTATCCCTTAATTTCGTGTTATCTATTCCCTTGAATTTTCTGTAAAATTAACTAAAAATAATTTTTGCTGTTGTCTAATTTTTAATAGCATTAAAAAGGCTTTGACAATTGAAGAAGCTAGTTTTAACGTATTACATAATTTCTTTTTTTAAATGAAGTTAATTAGCATACAATTTTAATAAAATAACACTGGAAATCTCCACAATGATTTTATATATTGAGTTTCTGAGCAATTAAAAATATTAGAAATAATGAAGAAAAATATGCAAGAAAGTCGAACTTACAAAGAAAGTATTTTAACTTTTGGGTTAATTTCAGTGTATAGCAATGCTTAATTGGTAATTTATGGAGAAATTTCAAGGTTGGAAAATGTTTCACTGTATTACTTATAGATTCGAGTCTTTTGCGTTCTACGTTAATGAAAATCCAAATATCAATTTCATTCCTCAATTTTAGATCGTCTTTAAGCCTTTTAAAAACAATATGAGAGTACACGAGATATTTCTACTAGAAACTTGAATGCACTTTTTTCTATTTAGAAGTTGGGGAGTGATAAATTTAAACGGCAAAAAGAAAATATTTTAAATGTTACCAATGTATATCTGAGTTTGAAATGCTACTTAAAGAAAATTTATAACCAGAATATGAACTAAAATATAATAAAGAATAAAATGTTTTATAAAGAATAATCAGAAATAGTGTGCTAAAATTTCTCAAATAGCAAATTATCACTTTAAACGCTGAAACATTTTCAGTGTTACCCTTTTTTTGTATTAAAAGCACATATTAAACGCATATTATGTTTGCTGGAGAAATATGTTTAATTAAACCTATTCATTGTATAAAAATTAGGTTAGATATCTTAATACGATTAAAAACTGAAGTTCTAATGACAGAAGTTCAATTAAAAAAAGTTGCCCAATTTGGAATATTTGTACAAAACGTTTTGGTACTTACGATTTACGTCTTTGAACAATTTCGCTACATCAAAGAAAGAACATTGTAAAATTAAAGGACGTCACCAGATGTTATTATCATATGCAAAAGCAAAATTATTGTATTTGTACATGTGTGGTGACAGTTTTCTATCATTGGCTGCATATAGTAATTTTTGAAGACATGTTTCCATGTGATGAATCAGTTGACATCATAATACGTATCCCCAAATTTTTTAATAAATACATTAATATATTTAAATCATACCATAACTTGTTTTATGAAAGGATGTTTAGAATGAAATTGTGTTATATTTTTTCATTGGCATCTTATTAAGTTTTTTAAAGAAAATAAATTTAAAAATGAAAAACAAAAAAGTAGAAATAAATATCACTTCACGCTAATAAAGATAAATATTTAATAATTGTTTAAAAAAATAAAAGATTTAGGTTTACAAATGTTTTTTCAATGTTATTTTGATAGCTGTAAACTAAGTTTACTATTAAATTATTCCTAAAATTTTGCAATAATTTTGAATTTCACATAGTTTTTAAATTCTATAAAGATATTGAAATTGATAAATGACTTCATATAATTTTTGCCATCATTATGAGAAACTAAATGCAAACATTTGCATTAATAAAACTATCAAGGAAAATTCCCTAAATATTTTTTGTGGGTACAGCTCGGTAGCGCAAGAAATTGAGGAGAAAAATCTCCAGCCATGGATTCTTTGAGAAGTTATGTCTTTTTCACGTTTAGTAGAAAAAGCTAATTTAGTTGAAAGCGATTGCATAAATGTCCTCACAAAATCTCTCAAGATTCGTAACATGAATTTGCGCATTGGATTATAGTTCGTTACTACTTTCCTCTTGCTGTTACCAAACAGTTTAAGTAACATATTTGTTTCTATGCGTGGATTTTATAGTATCTTTATGAATCTTGTATTCTTTGCAAAGGTTTTTTCAAGCTAAAATTTGTATGATGTAAAAGTGCTGCGTTATAAAAAAGGAGTTTTAAGTCTGACATTTTAAATTTTTGGTATTTTTTAAGCAAAATAAAAATATATATATATTACAGAAAATTGTTTTTGCTATTATTTTAAATCAATAATACATAAAACAAATTTCCGGTGAATTATTTTATTCATTATGGAAACTATAACATTAGACATGAATTTTTTAGTAAAAAAAATTAGTGTAAGTTTTTACTGTCAAAAAATTAATATTAAGGAGCATTTTCAAAAATGTTTAATAATTATTATTTCAAGACACAACAGATACTGAAGCGTATTATTTACTTTAATTCATCACTATCATTGTATTATTTATTGATATCTCTCCTTGTTTACTGACCTCTAAGGTGGCTTTTCTTCGATATTTCATGTGATACGCCTAATATAATCGACGCGAGAACGTTATACATTAATTCAAAAATTTAATACTTCATTCAGGGTTTTAGTAAGTTTAAAATTTACTTATCAATTTCATTCATCAAATTAAATTTGTTATTGTTAGCACACTTTAATATATAAGAAACTTTAATACAACTTCATGTATATCGGAAAAAAAATAGCGGAGGATGCTCGATATCAATTGTTATAATTTCTTGCTAGTTCTATTCGAAAATGTTGAGTTAGTGTAGAATGTAGTACAAAAGCCCGCCCCCTCCGTTTTTAACACAATGACATTAATTTTTATCATTAATCATCCTTTTATTCTTATATTAGAGTACTTTCCATTTTAGTTTTGATCTGTAAGCATGTTTTAGTTTTAAACAATCATTTATTCATTGATGATTTAATCTTGAATGCGTCATTTTACAATCCGGGGTACCATTGGCATCCTGTCCGTACGCCAATACGGCCTAATTTACAAAATGTAGGATCAGCTATCTGAAGGAAATCTAGAAAGAGCTAAATTTGGCGAATATTTCATGTAAAAGGTGTAAGTCAAAGAGAGATTTTTGACTAAAAAGAAGGGCCTAAATATTCTCTCTGAAATTTACCAGCATTAGACATAATAGTACATGTTTTGAATCGAAGAGCTTAAAAGAAGTTATTTAATTCGGTGACCTCTGAATCAATTCTCAGTGTTTTGGTAAAATGAAGCAATAGATGATGTTTCATTCCACAGATCCATTTTAAAGAGAGTTTAGAAAAACAGATTTTATGTCTGAAGTTGGCAGTTATAACACAAATTATTTTTTTCACATGCTCGAGGTCTTTTTTATTTTATTTTTGTGAAAACTCAAATTAATTGTTTATATTATAGTAGAAATTGCTGACATCCTCCTTTTTCACATAAAAGAAGAACACATTTTTGTTTTTTGTTTGTATCTGTAGTATTAACCCTGAACGTTTTTCTTTAAAGGTTGTACCTTAATCTTTTAGTCACCAAATCACAAATCATTATTCCTGATGATGATCCTAATCAGAACAATGAAACAAAAGGTATGAAATTATTGTATTGTCATCGGTCCTTGACAAATTATTGCAAAATTTCAGTGACAACACAAAATGGGTAAAATCGAGTTCAAGAATTCCGTCACATACAAGTGAAGCTTTTTAAGAGGGCGTTAAATATCTTTTCTGATTTAAACTAAAAATGCATCACTTTTAGTTTTTACTTTTGTTTATTGGAAAAATAAATGAAAGACCCGTATATATAAGCTTACCTTTCTTTACAAAATAAAAAAAGTTTGTTTTTCTCGTTATCATTTGACACATTTAAGTCTCAAGAGAGATTATAATCTCCACTTACAAGATAATTGCATTCTTTGATATCTAATCCCAAAGAAAATTTTTTGAGTAGCAAAGTTTCTGGAAGTTGTTAAAATCAGCAGAAAGATTGTGTAAAGTAGAAAAATAACTTCAGTTATAAAGATTGAAGAAGTTTTAACACCTATAATGTTAATTAATTTTCATTTCCTTACAAATGCAAAAGTTTGGTATATTAGAACTTTTTTATTGTAATTTCTCTGAAAAATATTTTTATTAATATTTTCTTCTCAGCCAATTAACGATATTAATCATCGTCTGATGTGAGTTTTATTTTTGATTTTTTTAAAAGTAAAACTTTTGTTTTAAGTTCTTACATAACAAGCAACTGGGTACAAATCAAATAAAATACCGTATTACAATAAATTAAATAAATAATTTCTTTAAAAATATGATAAGCGCTCTTACTTTTTCGATAAAATTTTTCTCGAGAAATATAACATTTGTTAAATCTTTTTGAAAATGCCTTCCGAAATTATTTTTGTTCATTTAAAAATAGTTTTCATGTACATCTTCTGAATTACTTTGCTCACAATTAGAGTAAAATTAATCGTAATAAATACATTTTAGAACAAATTAAATAGTTTACTTTATTTATTTAACTTTTCTTTTTAATAATTTTCCATTCCATGAAACACATAACATTAATTTCATAATCACTTAGTGAAGATTATTTTACACATTCTTAGTTCTCTTTTTTTAAAACTTGTAACTGATGTGACTTCATAAATACACCGCTAGCCACAAAATTTTAAAACTAGCAGGGAGAGCCAATAACAAAAACTTTAATTATTTTGCGTGTATAGCTTTTATAATAATATATCTGTTGTTATTTTTTGAATATGATTTTTGCCTCAAGCCTGTCCTTTTTATTATTCTGTTTCAAGTTTTTCAATTTTACTTTTAAACTTTTAATAGAGGACTTATGGTTTTGTAATATTTTCATTTAAATAAATAAAAAAAGATCTTAAATTGTATCGCATTTAAAACATAATTAAAAGTATTTTTATTTTCCTATATTTCGTTTGTTATATATAATATTATAATTGTTTCAGTCTCTCTTTTACGTGCTAAAGTAACTAACATGAGTCTTAGGATAACAATTTTCAGTAATCCCACACTTGACTTTTTAGAATATTACCAGTAACTTGTTTAAAATTGCATCGAGAAATTCTGCTTAAAGAGATGGGTGTATATTAATAAACCAACTAGCTGATTGGCCGTCGTGGCGAGAATTTGAAACTATCGATCCAAACTAATTTTATTTTCCAATTAAAACGAAATTGTCTCGACAAAGTTTTGAATCTAAACTTGACATTTTCAAAAGAATTGGTTATATATATATTTTAAGGTTTCTAACATTTTTCTAATCCCGATTCATATACATATACGCAAACACATATCTTAAAGTAAGATTTTAAGTGTGCTTGATGTTATGGCAGCAATATATGCATTTTTGTTAAAAAGCTCTAATAAATTTTTAATCAGTATTGTAGATTTAAATTTTTGAGCTTTTGATATTTTTGTTCTTCTAAAATGTTTTCGAGTACCAATTGTTCTGATTCTTTAAATTAAGGCCTATGCTATAAAATTGTATACACGCCAGAGTATTGTAAAATAGCACAAGTTAAACTACTTTGCTCTTATTTGTAAAATAAAAATTAAAACTTAAAATGTGCAAGATTCAAGATCTGAATTCATGTATAATAATTCTGAGTCACTCAATCCTAAGGGAAATAATAAATAAAAACTGAAAAAATATATGCATATGTAGTTCCGTCAAAGTTTTGATAAATTGTTGTTAACTTAGTTAAATGATTATTTCAATAGTAAAATGAAAAATCACGTATAAATTATGATGAAATAGCACGAACAATACATCTCTTCTATTATGTTTGAATTTTTTAATATTTTCTTTTGGGGACATAATTTACGATTTACAATTTTTTTAGTTTAATGATTTCAAAATTTTGGGATTTCCCCTATATTATGTAATATGTAAAACAGATATTTTTGCTCAAAAGTTCATAAAGTCTAACCATTTTAATTTTTAGAAAAAATTTATGAAAATGATTTTAAAATGTTACTCTTTTACAAAAATTGACCTATATATACTTGAAATTTTATTAATAGAGTTTTCAAACTATGGTATAACAAAACTTTGTTAAGGATTTTATGATAACTTTACAATAGTATTTTCTCAATACTTCTTTTTATGAATGCTTATTGAAAATTCCTTAAAAATGTATAAATTCACAATTCAATAATTTTTAAAAAATTAAGTTCCTTTGATTTAAAATGCATTCAAATTTGTTACATGTATTATTAACAGTTGTTAAGAAAAATATTAAAGAATTTGTCATAATAGAAAAAAGCCTTATCATTTTAAATGAAGACAAACTATTTATTTTATTTTCTGAGATAAAATCTGTTTTAAAAGTTTTATTTGCCATTAGGAATTTGATTTACTTATTTTTGATTTTGCCATATAAAATGAACGTAAAGTTTTCATAACATTGTGTTTCTTAAACTTAAACTTTCAAATTTGTCAGATTATAAGTATATAAAAATAATTTAAAGACTAAAAATTAGATTTGATTTTTTGACCGATTTTTGTCAATTGAATTCGTACTGTGTCCCTTAAAATAAGATTTTAGAAAAATATGTTCTGATTTCATATTAAATTTTTTTTATAATACTAAATATTATGCAAAGATTTATATATGAAAGTACACTTTAATAGATTGCCATCTATCACGGAATCATAAATGAACCACACTGTGTTGAATTTAACAATAGTAAGTATGACAGTCACACGATCATACTATTTCATTTATCCATTACAATGCATAGAGGGAACAACGCATAATAAATCCATTATCATTAGTTTGCAATGGTAATTAAGAGGTATCTCCATATTTTTTCTTCAGAAAATGGCATCTATTATAAAAACTGGTCTTTGTGGTTTTAAAACAGTTTTTCTACTATAACGATGCTTTGTAACTATTATTTCCTTTGCTCTTTATTCACCAGAAGCTAAAAGTATTTTGATTTTTAAAATTGTGTTTCTTGAAAAAAAGTACTTTTATTTTAGGTTTTATTTCAAAATTTTAAAACTAGAAAATAATTTCCATCTTTCAGTAGTTTATCTATAATCAGAAAACCGAAGATTTTTTGTTTTGTTTTTATATAAAAACACGTAATAGATCTTTATTGATAAAAAAATCAAATAATTTTGAAATACATCTGAGAGATGAAATTTCTACAGCAATTAAAATTTTATTGAAATTTGGACCAATTTATTATTTAAATACTATGTTCTTTTTTGAAATTATGAAAAAATTTGCAAAAATAACATTTATTTATCAATAACTACAGCTGCTTAAAAATTTTTTAAGTTAAAATAAATTAAAAAAAAGCAAAGTAATAATAAGAATAATATCAAACTATTCATTATTGAAATTCTTATGCAATTTTAAATAGCACATACAAAATTTTTATGTCGATGCCTGAAATATTAATGCTATGTGTATGTTTTCTATTTAAGAATATTTCGGTAAATTTATTTTTCTCAACTGAAATTAATATTTCTTATGAATAGAAATATTTTTATCATCCGCGTTATATAAATTTCAATTATTAATTTTAAAAACACAACTTGATGTACATATTTTTTTTAAAATTTCATATTTTTACTTAGACATACTGCTGCAATTTGAATTACCCTTTATTTTTAAGAGAATTGTACAATTCAATTTCACGTTAAATTTCAGCAAGAACATATTCAGATCACTGTAAAATTTAGAAGAAAAATTTTAGCTTTTGTGTGTAGTAAGTTCTACAATAATCTGCATAATTCTCTAAAACAACGTCGATTTTGTATTGAAATTAGTATTAGTTCTGATTCTATTAAATTTGATATTTGATAAATTTTGAAGCTTCCCCCTTTCTCTCCTTATATACATGAAATTACATATAATATAATATAGATGACACATTACATTATAATATTAAGGAAACCATATACGCGGGATCAACTTGAACTCTTTTTTAGAGCAGTGAAGGTATTAAAAGGAATGAGAAGTAATTTTTTGTCGGTCAGTTTAAAGACAAATTTTGTTAATATTTATTTATTATCATCAATATAAAAAAACAGTCTCAAAGCTTAACTTTATATACGTTGCAGGTTTTATTCAACAACAAAATGGAAGTATTTTTTATACTCTTATTTATAGCAATATATAAATACTACACTAAATTAATTTTAAAATATTTGAAGAAAAGATATTTCCTTTTTCCGTTTTAAAAAATTTTTCTTCTTGCATTTAATAATAAAACATATTCGACGTAAGAAAGTTTCTCTATTACCTATGCTACTTGTTTAAATGTTTACACGGAAGATTGAAATTTTATCACGAAAAGACGAAAGCAGACTCATCTATCCATTTCCTCCCAAAACTTAAATTCCATACCAAAATTCTTTTAACATTTCATTCGATTAAATTCAAAACCTCTTTAATGATATCATCAAGCTCGTTAGTCGAATTAATGTATCATAATAAAGCATTTACCAATGTAACTTAAACAAGAGTAAACTGTGCATCAACAAGGGAATCAGTGAGCTGATTTATTCACTAACATGTATTAATATTATAGTCCGCTCGTTTCCCGCGCTCGGAAATTCCATTCGTCTGTAGTGGAGGCCTGGCAAACTCGTTAACTGGATGTCGTCTGCAGATGTTTCAGTCTTCTTGTGGTTGAGATTAGAATATAGCACCTGCCACTGCTCTATGCTGTTTGTGTTTACATTAGTTCGGTGCGTAAAACAATAACAAGATGCATAATAAAATGATGGAAAGAAAGTATAGGAGGAGTATTTTCATGTGATTTTAACACAAACTAAAGTCAGATATGAAAAAGTAAAAAAAGAAAAAAAAAAAAAACAAAACAAAAAAAAACAAACAAGTAATATAAGAATTTTCTAAGTCAGACTCTTACTTAGATCAACAAAGAAAATTTTATTTTGGCTATATGATTAAATAGTTACAATTAATGTAATATGTATGTACATATGATAGAATCACAACATTAAAGTAGAAATTAATTTTATTAATTGTCATAAAAGTATCATGTGTCATCCAAAACAATCGTGTATATAAAATTTCAGTTCAAATGAATGCTTTAAAACGTGAGAAAAAAACCTTTTCGAAGTTTTGATACAAGTCGCCAAGAGAAGAAATGTTTCAAGAAGTTTAGATACTTTGATTTCAATTTAAATATGCAGTGGTACTCAAAACGTCCGTACACTTGCGAATTTCAGGTTAAAGATGGATATTTATTCATTATATGTTTTTCTAAAAGGGCTGCAGTTTGACACAATAGCTTTTGCAGACACGACAAGTACTACCAAGGGTGAGAGCCGTTTCAGTGGCGGCACATTCTTTTGGCGTTTCTCACTACCAAAGTCTGACGCTTGAACTAATTTTAAATCAACCTCTCGTTGGATGCTAAATATTGCCATGATTTAATTTTGCCAAGAGTACCAGAGCCAGATTAATAGTCAATGGATCGTTTATACACCACACGATCGTATGACATGTATGCCTACGATTTTCGCATCTAGAAAATCTATCGACTCGAGCCGGGATCGAGCCATCGACTTTAGGGTTAAGAGGTGGGTATGCTACCTCTAAGCCACTGAAAAGACATTCAACAGTTCTTCTGAAAGGAAATTGAAAATTTCCCTCAAATTATGCTCGTAATAACTTAAAACTTACTTCTATGGAAAGCGATGTAAAGATTTGCACTGAAATTACATCTCATTCGCATAAAAATTTTAGTCTAATGCCGGTATTTTATGTTGTTTGAGAAGTTTTTCCACACCTGTACAGATTTTCTTCCCTGCAGTTCCCTACAGCTACATCCAATTTCATTTTTCCCGAAACAAAAAAATAAGCTGAAGAATTATTCAGCAAAACTTCGCTTTACTAAAAAAGGGAAGGTTTCACAATTTCCCCTCTCTCTTCTAACAATACTGACTGAATCCAATTGTGTACTTTTTCCCCAGCGGTCAACTAATTGTTTTATAAAGTGAATTGTAATGGGTCAAGAAATATTAGTTTTCATTTCTGTATCATCTGTTGTCTTTTATATTGACATTTTGTTTCGAAAAGAACGTGATAATATTTATGTGATATATATATTTATGTTAAAATATTTGAGAATTTTTTATATGATCGTAAAGGACTTTTGGGGTTATAAATGCTAGAATTTAAAATTAAACAGTACACAAAATTACCTAAAATTTTCATACATACATATATAGTATAATAAAATAAAAGTGAAACGGTTCGAAGAATTACAATGCCAAAGAAGGAAGAAATTGGAGTTCATGAGACACAACAAATGTGGATACAAAACAAGTCTTTGGACTAAACTGGAGACCTATAATGATTTCTAAGGCTGTCGCTGAATTAGGCCAGTGATTTAGGGTTAGCAATGCTTTATGGATCCACCTTCCCCATATAGCAGAAATCTTCGACATAATAGAAAAAAAAAGAAAAAATAGAGCCATCTTGAAAAGTTAAGCTTATCTCTAACACGTAGATGATAAACCTGACAATATAATAAAATGAAATTATGTAAAGAGAATATTAATGTATCTCTCAAAGAGAGGAATAGTAAGAAAATTTTCTATAGAAAAAATTAGGATTAAAACTTACATGTAAAAATGTAAACCATGAAAACAGAAAAGCAACCCTCTACGCAAAGGTCCAACACAAAATGGTATATATACATATACAATTTCTGTAAAATCCGGCATATAAAGCGCATCGGTATATAGCACGCCCCTATACTTTCAAGCCGCATCTTTAAATTTTTAGTTATATTCGCCGTATAACGCGCACCTGTTTTTAAATTTTTACTATTAGCTCACACTCTCTATATGTTTATTTTTTCTTCTTCATGGAATTTTCAATCGATAATGAAATACATTTTAAAGCACTCGATTGCGCTGAAATTTTATATACATGATTATTTTGGATGACAATACAGTAATTTAATTATAATTAATAAAAATTAATTGATTAAAACTAATTATTTAAATAATTACAAATAAAAAGTCACGTTGGCATCATTTTTGGCGACTTAGCGACCATTTTGACGTGTCAAAACTTGAAAAGGTTTTTTTTCTCACATTTTAAAGCGTTCATTTGAGCAGAAATTTTTTATACACTATTGTTTTGGATAAAAATATGATAATTTAATTATAATTAATTAAAATGAATTGACTGAAACTAATGATTTAAGGAATTACAGATACAGCCACGTTGGTTTCATTTTTAGTGACTTGGTTCAAAACTTTAAAAGATTTTTTTTCTCAAGTTTTAAAGCATTCCGTTGAACTGAAATTTTATATACTCGATTGTTTTGGATGACAATACGATACTTTAATGATAATTAATAAAAATTATACCACTTAATGTTATGATTCTGTCTATGTATATACATATTTATATTAATTGTAACTATTTAATAAAAAGAAGCTAAAATAAAATTTTCTTTGGTTTTTTTTTTAAATTTGGGAATTTACCCTTAAAATTTTTTTTTTAATTCCTTTTTTTTTTTTTAGAAGACTTTTAAAGGAAATTAACTCTTATTTGGGGGAAATAAAAAAATTTTGGCATTAACCTTTTTTTAAAACAATTTCGAAAAAAATCCTTTGGGTTTAAAATTAAAATTTTTTCCCAAAAAAAAAACAAAATAATTCCAGTCTTTTAAAATTTTAAAATCAAAAATTTTTATTTAAAAAATTCCTTCAAATTTTTTATTTTTGAACCATCATTTTTCCCCAAAGGTTTATAAATTCGTTAAATTTTCGGGCCCAAAAAAATTTAAAATTTTCAAAACCAGGAAACTGTTTTTTAAATTTTAATGAATATTTATTAATTTTTTTCAATAGAATTTTTGAATTTTAATAGGTAAGCAACATAATTCAGGAGACATGAAAAACGTTTTTTAGTCCGTTTCTCATCGTCACGTTTTTTTACGGCGGTAGCGTCACCCCGGCACCTTTATTTTTTTATAGTCTGCCCTGTTTAAAAAAAAATTAAAATTGGGCTTAATTCTTTTTGCCTTTCAGCAAATCCACCACCCATAATTTTATCGGTGGTCAGAAAATATTGATATTCATATTTGAAATTCAATTATTCAAGTGTGTATTGTTTTGATTAATAAATTTTTGAATGCCCTTTTAAATTTTTGGGTTAATTCAAGTTTCTTTAGTAATTATCAATACAAAAGCATATTTTAAAACATTTACCCTTTTTCAGTGATTTTTTTGGATAAAAATGATAACAAATTTTAATTTTTTTTTCAGAGCCGAAAGTGTTCGTTAAATTCTTTTTGTTCATTACCCGAATATGTTTCGTTGCCCAAACAAAAAAAAAATTTTTTGAAAGTGTTCGTTATCGAACAAAAAAATTTTTCGTAAAAGTGTTCTTTAACCGATTTGTTCTTTAAACCCGACCCTGTTCTTTAAACCCCGCCCTTATTATTGGATATTTGATGATCCTCGACTCTTACGTAGAGAAGATAATACTGCGTAATTTACATCCTGACGTATAAATTTATTTTCACAGTTTCCGCAAAAAAGTAAAAAAGGAAAAAACAATTTTGAAAAAAATTTCATTATCAGTTTTTGAATCAGTATCACTATTCATTGGCTCTGACATAATTAACAATTTCCTGAATTTCCGTTGCACTTATATGTAGTCAGTCTATCATCAAGCGTAACATAATTGTTAAAATCTTAAAATGTCCCCTGCGTTGTGGAGTGGGATAAAAAAGGAGTTTCCTATTGTATTCAAAACTCACAAGGTTAGTTACTGAGATTCATCTAACCCTTTAATGTCTAAAATAACGCTTTGCACGAGAAATTGAATACGTACAAGAAATTTTTTTTTTCTTTTCAGAATATTATTCGTAAAAAAATGTTACTTGGAAAACAATATTTGAAAAAAAAATTCATTTTTCAAAAATACGAATTAATAAAAATAAAAAATAAACTTTTAAAAATTCTTTAAAGGGGTTTCCCCCATGTTGGGGGTTTCAAAAAAAAAAAAAAAATTTTTTTTTCATAGGGTTGCTTCTTTTTTTTTCTAAAATTCGAAAGTCTTTATAAAGAAGCAGGTGTTAGAAGAGCAGCTTTTTTTGTAGCGCAAAGGTTAAGATTTTCATTGTTTTAATGGATTTGGGGAAACTTCAAAGGGTTTTTTTTTAAAAACTTGTTTTCAAACATTTTTCCCCCATTTTCTCAAGAAGGGTTTTTCATCGAATTACTTCAAACTTATAGGGTAGACTCAGCACAAACATACGCACCAAATGAACAACGATCATTTCAAAATTCAAAATATTTTTTTTTATAACAAAATCACCCATGAAATTCGAAACTTTTTCTTCAGAGGTCTACAATTTTTGATATTTTCAATTGAGTATAGTTCATTCTTTGCTTTTAAAGCTTACCGTTAAAAAAACCGCCGTTATTTTTTTTATTTCAGAAAAAGAATACCCAAAGAATCGTGGGGAAGTGAGCGCCCTTTTTTTGGGGGGTGTGCAGGGCGCTAAAATTTCCACATTCATTGGATTTTTTTGGGGCAAAAATTTATATACATACTGTTAAGGTACATATAAATAAAGTGATAAAAGTGTAATTTGGGTTATCTTTTTTATTTTGTCTTTAAAAAAACATTTTTCAAAAAAATGTTTTAAAAAACAGGGCGTCATATGGATGAGCCCCCTTAAATCTGGGTTTATAATTCGTTAAATACAGAATTTTGCCTTTAGTTTAATCGGGGAAAGAGAAAAATTATTAATTCTCGAAATTCATTAAAAAGGGGCTTGTTAAATCGGGGTCCGACTGTACTTATTCTCCGTATAGTAAGCCCGAAAAAACATATTCTTTTTGTAAAATTAGTTTCTTTATATTTCTTCATTTTATTCGAGTTTATATTTTTACCTTAATTAAACAAACTAAATGCTAAACATATTTTACATATTGAAAATTTTAACACTTTATGCGGACATATTATAATGCACATAGTTTATTAAATTATCCAATATTTTCATTTGTATAATGTTTTGTAATAACAGGTTTTTGAGAAAGTTTGCCCTACTGTTATTAATAAAACGAGTTAGCTTGATACCGTCTCTTACTTCAGCACCACATAATTTTCAAAATAACCCTATTTTAAGTTTTACACAGAATTCTACCGCTTGAATGTGAAGGGGAAACTTTGGAAATGTCTATTTGAATCATTTATTACACCATAACTTTAAAGGACAAATGACATGAGCACAGCTTTTTTGCTGGGCCCAGAGACAAATAACGATCGCTAAGCAACCCTTTTATTTTTTTTAAAACATTAGGGATGTTTTTTGTTTGGGAAATCTGATGAACCGGGAAAAACAAAAACCCTTTGGGAATTAAAAACATTTTTCCCCGTAAAAACCCAAAATATTTTTAAAAAAATTAAAGGAAATATATTTAAAATACCTGAACTTAAAGTGATAGGTGGGATTGAGGATAATCCGGAATTCGGAGCATGAAATTTTTGGGTTTTATATAAATACAAATAAATTATTTTTTTGGTTGGGGTCGGACATGGCGAAAAAAGATCCAAAATTTTGAGCTAATCAATCATATAAAAAATCAGACATTGTTAATTTCATCCAAAAAACAACAATTAAATTGGCAGGGCCCTTATCAGAATGGATGAAAAACCGCACCACTAACGAAAATATTCAATCCAAAAAAAATTGGCACACGAATAAAGATCTTATATGGATTGATGGCTTTTGAAAAAAATCTTTTTAGTTTAGAACTAGGGAAATTTGGGGAACACTAGCAAAGAAGAAAGGGTGGCTTTGGGAAAAGGCTTCATGAAAGAACCCAAAGGCCCACCCTGGGCTGTCTTCCCACTGAGGAGAAAAAAAGGAAGGTGGGGTTGGAGACGAAAAAGGGGATAATAATTTAGAACAAAAAAGTTTAGTAAAATTTAAAAAACACCAAATTTAAAAAATTTCCAAACCAAAATTACTTTGATCTAGAAGATTTCATAAAATCTAACAAAAATCTGCTAACTCAAAGATCCTTTTTTTTTGGGTAAACTTTTTTTCCCCCAAAACATGTTAATAACTTTTTCCTTGATTTTTTGAAAAAAAAAACTCTCTTTGTTGGAGTATATTATATTATCTAAAAAAGTTTTTTTTGTAGACCTTTTTTCCCCAAATAAAAGGGGGCCTTCTGTCCAAAATTTCCCCAAACGTCATTTGATCTTCTGATTGGTTTTGGGGCTAAAGGGGTTCTTCTGCCTTGCCCCTTGCTCAGGCAAACCCCAGGAAACTCATAAATTTCCCGATTCTGATTGTGGGAATTTTCAGTTCTGGCAAAAATCGACCTTCTTCGATTATATTACTAATTTCACCAATTTTAGGGGGTTTTTTTTCTCAAACAAAAAAAACCACCGAAATTTGAAAAACTTTAAATCGGTTCCCCCCAAGGGCGGGGTAGCCTAATTTTAAATATTGCTGTATTTCGTAAGTTTTTTTTTTCGAATCTACTTTTTACCTTTAATAAACCCGCCTTAATAAATAGGAAAGGTATTTTTCCTTTCTAATTATTTTATTTAAAAAAAAAATGGTTTTTCAGGTTAGATTTCTGAGAAAATTTTGAAACGGAAACGGAGACACTCCTCCCTCGTTCAAATTATTTAAAATTTTGTCAATCTTCAATGATTTTTTCGACAATCATGTATATTTTTTATATTCCGAAGTTTTTTTAATGCTTACTGTTAACGTCAGAAAGATGTTACAGAAATGGTTGAAAGTAATAAAATCGTTACCAGAAAGATTTTTTTTTACCACTTTCGTCGATCTAAATCGCAGGGGCTTCCCCAAACTTTTTTCGCCGGGGCCAATCCGCGTTTTTGGGAATTTTACCCTCGGGTCAATGAGGCCCGGGGCTAAATTGCTTCTATTTTGGAATGTTTGATTTAATAAATATAATTTAATTTTGTATTGAAATATGATTTCAGAATAAAATACAATTTCACCAAAAAAAAAAATATAAAGTGATTTCCATGGAAAAGGAAGGGACAAACCCGAAGAAATACACCACAGTAAATAAAAGAAGAAAATTTTAAAGTTCCTTTACCCGCCCCCTACCATTTGACTGGGCCCGGGGTCTGTCCCAAAAATGAGGGTTTGGGGGTCCCCCTTTAAAGTTTTTTAAAATTTTAAAAATTCCTTTTTCACAAAGCTATACGCCTTATGTTCCTGAAAAAAAAAGTATGAGTTGAGAAAGTTTAAATGATAGGACTTGAAGGAAACGTCTTCCTAAATCAGCAGAGTTTAAAAAAAAACAAAAATGAAATAGTCTCAAACATATCACAATAATTTTAATGAAACTATGAGCCTACAAATCAGGTAATATTCCCACCAAACAAATGGAAAAACAGGGATTATATGATATATCAGATAATAATAAGAATGATGAATTAAAGCATCCGGTACCAGTAAAATAATCGCACAAAAAATTCAATCTGAAAAAAGCATTAGGCCAGTGATCGTTTTCTCTCTAATGAAAAAGGATGGTACCATCAAAATTTTTAACCTTTCTTTTTCGATCCTCAGTCGAAACTACTTTCAGAATTACCAGATCTAGGTCTTATTTTTACTTGACTTTTCCACTGTAACATAATCTTTTTGTTGTTTCGATGAAATTTTTTGTAATTCTTTATATTTTTTATGCTTACACTTAATGTATAGTTATCATAAGGCAAAAGAATGATGCTTTATTAGTAAATATATCTTAAAAATTTTTATAAGGTAAAATTCAGAATATTAAAATCTAGACATGAGACCTATTAAAAAAAAAAAAAAAAAAAAAAAAAAAGCCAACGGATGAAAATGCAAAACTATTATTTTTTTAAAGCTTTCCCCTAGCCTCGGGCAGTGATGCGGGTCTAAACAGGCTTTATAGGATTCTAAACATCACTTTTAGCAAAAATAAATAAATAAATATAGATAATAGTACAAGATAAATAACAAATGAACAAAAACAGTGCAATAATATTATATATATATGAACGATAATAAAGTACTGACATTTGAAGATGACGACTTCCTTCATTTACTAGTAGGCTTGAAGCCTGCCACATATATATAACAAAAAATCAAAAAACCCAAATTTTATACCCAATTTTTGGGTAGAAAAAATGCAATGGGGAAAATTCCTCCCAGTTTTTTGACCTCGAGGTGGGAAAGATTTAAAAATAATTTTAGGTGATCTGTTACCACAGCTTTGAAAAGTCAGTTAGCAACATTTCTGTTATGTTATGAATGATCCCTTCTACTGTACATGAGGTTATTGTGAATTTGAAATATGCAAGGGCTGTAACTGCACAACCACGATTCGATAGACCATGCCGTCTAGTAGACACGGATTTCAATGTCCTGAAAAGTTGTAAAAGCCAATTGCATTAAATTTTTCAAGAAATCTCTGGATGCAGCATCGATAAAATAACAATTCACTTCGAACTTCTAAATATAGGTTTATCATTCCAGATCTTCTCGTAAACTAAACATTACCACAACAAATGCAAATATTTACTACATTTTAATATGAAGTAGTAGTCAAAAAATAAATATGTTAAGACAAAAAATTTGCTTGTTGATCTGTTATTTCAAATTTATAGTCACAGTGTGATAAATGGATAAACCTTTTTGTTTTGTAAACTCATAAACTCTTATTTTTTGAAATTTTTTTTTGATATTGCTCTGTGGAAAAAAACACTTTTGACTTTTAAAACCAGGCAAGGACCTTTTAAAAATGAGAAAATTAAATCGATTTTTTTAATTTTCATCATATTCAGCACATATTCATACACACCTATATAACAATGATAAGCGATACTTAGGATAGTTTTCATGTTCTTAAGATATTCGAATTTCGGTACAAATTGCATAAAGTGTCTTTATGCTTGGAGAAATATGCGTTCATTTTTTATAAAAATACAAAGAAATGAATAACCAGACTATTTTTTACTTAAAAAGTGCGTTTCAAGAATAACTCAGGGGAAAAAACCCTGATTATTTTTTTACTAAAGTGATAGTTTAATGCTTTAGAAAAATAATTTCCTGTGAACTTCTCACAGACAACATTTTTTTGAGACTTCTTAGAAAAAAGACAGAAATTAAAATAAAAAAAGGCATTTTTTTACTTTCAAATAAAAAGAGAAAATAATGTAGACAGATGCTACATCAATTCTTTGGCTACATAAATATGATTAGAAATAAGATAATTTAACTCTTATCTAATGTTCTTGAATTGGATTAAAATCTTTATTTCTGAAAACACAAGGGATTACAATCAATAGAAATTATGGTACATTACTGGAAACTCAGTTGTTGTTGGATTAAATTGGAAACATAAACACAAAAAAAATTACATTAATTCAGATCTTTTATTTTGATATCCTGTTTTTTTCCAAATAGGAGAAAGATATCTATTTTTTCTGAATTAGAACAAACCTTTAATTTTTATTCCCTAAATGCTACATAGTATGTGGGAAAGTTAGCTTTTTTTCAACCACTGCTATTTTTTTCTCTTACAATACGAAATTAAGGAGAATAAATGGGTTGATACACTTTTGTTTAACGAATGGAAAGCGGCTTAGATTTTTTAAAAAAAGTTTTTAAAAAAAACCATATTGTAATTTATTTTGCTCTTCTTTATACATTGATAACTGTAATTTCTTGAAAAAAATTACCTAATGTAACGGAAGCATTTCAACGGGGATAATCAACTTCTCTTGATTTTTCATTTTTTGGGGTTAAAAAAAGGACCAAAATAAAAAAAATTTATTTTTTTATTATTATTCTTTTACATATATCCTTTAATTACCTACTACAGAATAAGTAAAAAAAATATTGAGATCAAGTTTAAATGGTTTGAATCATCTTTTTTAAAAAAAAAAATACCATTCACAAAATTTTGATTTGGTTTTAGTATCTTATATAAAAATCATTAAACCCCAGGGACTAAAAATTCAAAACCCGCATGAAGATGAAAAGCTTTTTAGGTTCAACAACCTAATTTTTCCCTTTTACCTCAATCATAGCCCCTTTGATTTTCCCCGTCTCTGAAACGCCTTTCCCACGTTTTTACTTTATTTACAGGATTATCAGCGCAATCAAAACATTATGGCAACCTTTGTCTTCGAGGAAAACTGGGTGAAGTATCTATAGGCTGAATCCCCCTCAAAAGGTATTATTTTAAGTGTTTTAATTTCCGGTGGGTAAATTCAAATACCCAAAAAAAAAAAAAAAAAAAAAAACTTTTTTTTTAAATTGAAGCTTTCTGATGTATTTAACATTTGTAAGCTGAGAATTTGCTTTTTTTGAAGGGAAGAAGGCTATTTTCTTTTACCTTATTTAAATGTACTTTTTTTAGTAAAAATGAATTAGCCGTTTTTAAAATGAACAATGAAAATTGCCCACGTATAATATTTCACTAGAATGAATACTAATGAATATGCGTCATTCTGCTAATTATTTCAGACAGAAAACTTTTTAGACTTGAAAAGTAAATCAATTTATTTCAATACATATATGTGATTATTACATATAGTACTATATATAATATTTCCTCTTTTATATTTGATTTCAAATTAAAAACAAACTTCGTAATTTTAAATGCTATATTAAAGTCTATAATACTTATATTTAATAAAATGGTGTACAAAATTCAAATATCAAACTCTGCACTCTATTTCGTCAAGCTATTTTAAGGAAAAATATTGAGAATTAATTTGTATCAAATAGTATTTTTGTAAATTTACAAGGCATATGTAATCTTTCATTTATCAAAGCAGATATGAAATAATATGATCACAAAGTTGAATTTTTAAATTGATTTTCTACTGATAAACATAAAGGCGTTGGGCAATGTTTTTTGACAAATTTTATTTTAACTATATGCAAGTAACGCGGATGCCACTTAAATACTGGTATAACTTGCTTTTCTAACTTCCATGTCACATTGCATTTAAAGTTTAGTTTCTGTTGATTAGGACCCAAATGTTGCAAGAAAATATGACTACATGGTAATTGAGGAGGGAGTATAAAGAGAATAAATATGATGAAATTTATCACACAGCTGTTCTTAAGGCTGTTTTCCTCATATGTAGAAGAGCGTCAACGTACCGCGGAGCACATTTTCGGACAGAAAAAATTCCTCACTTTTTATAAAAATTTGTGACATTGTAACTCATGCATTTGTATAATATATAACGTTTTTAAAATTTAAAAATATTGCAGAAATAGTTATTTTTTTCTTTTAACGTGTAAAGACATTGCTGACTTACCATTATTGCACAGGAGAAAAATTGCGAAATACATTTTATAAAAGAAGAATGTATCAATTTGAATAAAAATGAGGTGATTCTCTACAGGATATTGAAGCCAGAATATAATATTAATGTTTTATGTATGAAAAGATATTTCGAATTTGGGTCCTATTCTTTAACATTAGCCTAAAACAGACTTAAACATTCGATCGCCGTGGACCTCCTTCATGCACCATCCTGACATTGTGGACCCCCACAATTTTGAACACCTCCCTGAATCCCAACACCTCCCTGAATCCCAACACCTGGCTGAGTGGTTTAAATGCAATCATTACTGTATTGGCACGGTATGAATCCAGTTCTTAATTTTGCATTATTGTGTCCCAATTTTTGAAAATATTACGCTGTAGTAAGGGCTTGAAATTACAAACAGTAAAAAAGTGTATGTGTGAAATTTATGTACCGTAAGATTTACTTTTTGCGTAACAAGATTAAAATCTTCTAAAATCTTTAGCAGGGCAAGATGGACCAAGGACGAAAGGCGGTCACGAGCAGGAGTTAAACGATACTAACCCTTTCAGTCAATCGGACCAGCCAAACCTGAGATAAAACGATTTAAATAAATTTAAACACCCCGCACAGGGACAATGGGACCAATAATATGGGGAGGGTTCAAGGCGGAATGATCTGTTCCGTTCTCTATATTTCTAGACAAAAGCATTTTCGTATCCATTCCTCGGAACAAAGCAAAGGTTTAGCTGATGCGGGGTATAGCTCAGTGGTAAAGCATTCGACTGCAGATCTAGTGGTCCCGGTTCAAACCAGGGAGTCTTCTTAACTAGGGAGCTGGGTAATATTTTGAGAATTTCAAAGGCGGGAATGATCTGTCCGTTTTAATTTCTAGACAAGCATTTTCGTATACGTTCCTACGGAACTCAAAGCAAGGGTTCACTGACGCGGGTGTATAGCTCAGTGGTAGAGCATTCGGCTGCAGATCGAGAGGTCTCCGTTTCAAACCCGGGTGTCCCTTTCTTCAGGGAAGTGAAATATTTTCGAGAAATTTCGAAGGCGGGAATGATTTGTCCGTTCTGTATATTTCAGAAAAGGATTTTCGCATCCGTGACGGTGTGCATCACATCCGTGACGATATACATCACATCCGTGACGATATACGCGCGCATTGTAAAATTTATCCCTCATCCTATTTCTCTGACGCCCCAAAAGAAGAATAACTTCACAAACACAACTGATTTAATATTCTTGTGTGTGTGTGATCAATATACATGTTCTGGTAGAGTTTTTTCATTGGATACAATTTAGTGATCTAGTTTAGGATGGAAATCTTTCAATTTTTCCATGAGGTCTTTCATAATCTGAACAAGAGAAAAATCTTAATATTAAATGAGAAACTTTCGTGGACCCTCTAGAAAGGTGCTTCAAGCCCCCACGGGTCCATGGACCACAGTTTAAGAACAATTGAAATCTATCATTAAACTTTTTTCTTTTATAAGCATGGTGATAAAAACCTTAAAAAATGTATTTTGCATTAAAATACACTTGAAAAATAAAAACATTTTTGTAATATATTGTATTGTAAAGGAAAATAAATAGAAAAAAACAATCATACACACCGAGCAACTGTTTGTAATCTCATTAGGAGGTTTCTTTCTATCAGCAAAACACATTGTCAACACACAACGGGAATGGATGAAGCCCAATCGATTGTGTCAGTAGTTTTTGAAAAAAATTCAACTTGAGAATTTTTTCACTTCGGAAAAAGGAACGATTCTATCTGCTTTTCCCCTCTCTGCTTCTGGATGCGAAGATAAAGAAAAAAACTTACACACACATAGTAGACTGGATTGATTGATGGTAAAACTGGAGGAAAGAAACTTCAGCTGCAGTGTAATTAAAGGAAAAAAATTTTTTTACCCTAAAAAAAGTTGGATTAAATTAATCTGGTTAGAAAGCCAAGACCATGTATTCTGTGAAATGTTCAATTACTGATATAACAACTACATTTATTGCGAGTGCAAATAGAATTAGTCTTTGCAAATTTAATGCAAATGAGTCTTGACTTCAATGCAATCCTTTGCATCCACTTTCTGTCAATGTAGGTTTTAAATTAGTTCGATGGGCATATATGGAATGAAATATTCGCTTTCCTTCCCCGTGTCAACACAGAACTAATGAACTTATGTAACAGCTGTAAACTACATTCTTTTCTTTTCCACCTTTGAAGAAAATTTGGAGACTCAATTTCATGCGAAATAATATCTCTGCTTTTGACATATATAATAGCAAAATAGTTATGAAACTAGGAAGTTGAACTATTCAAAACCGTTGTTCCCTCAAAGTGTTTTAGTCGTTATGAAAAAATGTCTTTGACTCTTTTTTTTTTTATATACTATAAATATACACTGCAGTCCCGTAAATAATAAAATTTCTTAAAAGTTTGTCTTTCTTTTTGAATAAGTAAGATTTCTTTTTTTTTTACTTATTAAATAAAGTAACTTAGTCGCGTTCTTGTTTTATTTACCGTTCTTTATATTTTAAGGTTAAAACCTTTAACTGAAACTTATGCCAGTAAAGTTATAAAAACTAGCCTTATATATAAACTAACTTGAAAGTATGTGGAACATGTTTTAATCCAGACACGCACCCAAGAATAATTCATAGCTAAATAGCTCTTTTTATTTAGAAAAATAGTTTGGTTTTTAATAGTTCTTGTTTTGAGAGACATAGTAAAAATAAGCTCTAGCTTTAAGATAAGTAGAAAAAATTAGCAGAATTTAGAAGAAAAGGCAAGTCTCAACTAAGGGAACTAGAGAATCGGAAATTTAGCTCATAGCCTGTCCACAGTAGTTGTAATAATCTCATTGTTTATATTTACATTTTCAATTTTTCCATTCGCTTGCATTTAAAAATGTTGTTATATTCTTAATTAAAAACTAAGTTCACAGTTAAGATTGTTACATATGGTCATAAAAAACCCCTAAAGAGGAACATTGAAAATAAGTAAAACGAAAAGAAGAGCATGAAATTATATGAAATAAAAGAACTAGCGAAAGATTGAACTTCACATGGCTATAATTTTATAACTCTTTACGAAATGATTCACTGGTTCTAATTGAAAGACTTGAATTATGAGAAGTATGTACTATTCTTAGTGATAATCCGTTTACAATAGAAGTAGAAATTTATATGCTAGAATTTTAAATTCCGAAAACACATATTTAATCGTATGTTTTGTAATTGGGTACCAACTGCAGTGTTTTATTTATATACGTGTAAATGTACAAAAAATATTGTGTGTGAGGATTAAATAAATACGATTCAACTTTTGTAATAATAACTTTAAACTACCAAAGATGATACAAAATGTGAAAGGAGAGTTAACACGTGCAAAGCGATTTGATTTACTTAGTAAAAAAATGTTGAACAGACCATAGATAATACGAATGGATAGCTACGAATACGAATTTTCTCAGTTTCGTTTTGTCCGCATGAATTTTTTTTTATCTAATGGGGATGCGGATTGGTATTTTTACCTTTGCAGACACATTTCATTCCCCAGGAGCTGGTACCACTTTTTAGTGCAGCACATCATATAGACGATACCAATTGCCGCAAGTAATTTTGATGCCCAGTGTCCTCCCCAGAGGGAGGCGAGCTCTGACGATACGAAATTGTATTTAGAATTTAATTTTACCGAGAGCACCCAAGTTACACGGGTATTGAAGAGATTTCTTACATGCCGCATAATCATACGACATGGACGCTGACGATTTTCTGCATCATGAAAATCCACTGACTTGGTCCGGGATCGAACCCGCAATCTTGGACGCAGAGGGCCAGCGACAAACGAAATACGCCACCCAGCCTTCGCGCATGAAATAAATAGCTGTTATGTTTTATAAAGTCTATTAAGAACTTATTTCTTTAATTTAAAGGCCGCGATAACCTAGTGGTCAGGGTCACAAACTAATGGACGGTGCTCTCAAGTCCTGATACCACTGAAAACCCGCCATTAAAAGGGGTTAATATACGTTAAGTCTGTCGCTATATATAAAATTCTCACTCTGACGTGGTGTGAAAGTCAGGAGAGTAGGATATTGGCTCAGGTGTCGTCTTCGTCACTTAACTGTGATTCAGAATTACCAGTATCTTTCGTGCAACTTGACAACGGTTCAAAACGATAAGGTTCGTTACCAATAGCCCTCGCATTGGCTTAGAGTACAACAAGCTGATCTCTGCTCAGTAAAATTATCACATTGTTACGCATTTTGTGTACTGAACGGCTAAAGGAGAGTAAATAATTTATATCTGGATGTGAAATACATTAATACTACTTTCTATTGTATTTATTTTATGTTAAATTTGTAATATTCACAAGCAACACCGTTTCTTACATTATAATAGCGTTTCAATGTAAACATAGCGAAATGTTTGAGATACAGCCACATTAACATCACTTTTGGTGACCCTGTTGGCAACTTGGCGATTGATTGAACGGTGCAGAAGATGATATACTATAGCGCCACCTGGTAGGGAGATGCAACAAACAGAATTGCACAAAAAAATACACATACATGCCAATTTTCATAGTGATCGGTTGAACGGTGTTGGGGGTTGATGCGATTTCATATATAAAAACATCAATTCATAGATCTGATATAGTGAATATACAAAATCTATTAAACTTTTCATTTCCTTTCCTTTTTATGAACACAAAGTTTTTTTTTTCAAAGAAATTTTAAATATTACAAAAATAAAGAAGACTCCCTTTTGCAATTTGCATTGTTCTATTAAATAATTTTACGTACATTAACAAGGCAATTTCATAAACAAACTCAAAACGTCTTTAACTCACTTCATTTCTTCCCAACTGAAAATGTGCATACTGCATTATAATATAGAGTTCCTATGTACATATTGTTTTATTCTTGCAAAACATTTCAACCCTAAGCCCGTATTTTGAACTCAATTAACGCATCCCAGAAGACTAAAAAGTTTTGGATAAAGAGAGAGAGCAAAGAGCCCATATTTACTTTGAAACATTTCCACGATTTCGATGTTTTTACTTTGAATTAATTTTGGTCTGGCAATTTGAAAAAAAAAAGTTTTAGAAGTTTGCTGGGAAGATTTGTATAGATTAGTGGCACATGTAAATTTTCTTGAAACTTTCTTAGGATGGAAAGTTATTTGGCAAGAAAATTGTGTTTTGGCTTCCTACTAAACAGAAAACTGTTATTAGATGACATAGGTAAACAATCTCATTCGATAGTAGATAAATAAATGAAAAAAAGTTACAGCAACGCCAATGTAACATAAATTTGTGAAAATATTTAGTTTGAGTATATTAACAATGGCAGTGTGTGTCTATAAAAAAGAATAAATTTCGAGTTTTCCCTTTTCTTCTAGAATACAACTCTTTGATTGATTTTTGACAGAAATTTAAAAGAAGTAGGGCTAAGTAATAAAGAAAAGAAAGGCGAGTAAAAAATATACGGTATTATAGTTTATTACTTTGGGGAACATGTTAGAGAGTGTGATAATTTGTGTCCAAGACAGCTTTTCTCAAACTGTGGGGCGCGCCCCCCTAGGGGGGCGTGATAACCCTACGAGGGAGGCGCGGGTATATTGGTAAGTCGAAAAAAAAGATTAATTAAAAATTTATTAAGTTACAAAAAATAAATAAAATGTCTGTTGAAATAATAACGAATAAAATACACATTTACATTGATATAATACACATATAAATACATAAGTACTGCGCAATATATTTTATAATTAATTTAAGAACCAAGTTTAGAATATACTAAGATAACTATTAAGTTAAGAAGAAGTTTAAAAAAAAATAATTACCAGTGACCCCATGGACTGTCAAATACAATAATTAACTCTAACCTTGATAAATATTGTGCGGTTTATAATTAATCCCTTACATGTCGATTAAAAATTACGCGATTCGCATCCTAATGCCACCGTTTTTTAAAACGTAGGTGATTGTATTGGGGAAGGGGTGTATTGGTATTAAGGGTGTTGTGGTGTATTGGGGAGGGGGTTGAAAAGGAAAATAAATAAGCAAATTCTCTCAAATAAGTAAATCAGTCGCAAACTCTGTGAATATCCTTTTATTGTGTGCAATGCCTTCCGAATAATTCCTGCCTTGAATGCCTTCCGAATAATTTTATGGATATCAGTGCATGGAAAGATCGAACTTCGGAAAGACGTATATATACGTCCGGGGCAATTAATGCACTGGCTGAACGCGAGACATTTATATACGCCTGTGGCACTTAGGAGGTTAAAGTTGTATAACAGCATTAGCTTCAAAGTATATTATTATTGTGTTCAATATATTGTTATTGTATGGGATATGATTGATATATTGTTGGTTGGGATATATATTGGGATATATTGTATGGGATAAATTATGATTGAATATTGGGTCGCAAATACTGGAAGTTTGAGAAGCAATGGTCTAAGCATAACGTTAAAAAAACCGGTTAAACATTTATTTCCATTCTAATAAGAAAATTTCATACATGATTATCACCAAGTGAGAATTATAATAACGTTGTACTAAAGACCAACCAAGAGGGTTATTCACAACGACCCTCCTAATTTTGAACCCCGGCCAGGTGACGAAGACGCCACCTGAGATGGCACCCCCTCTTCTAAACACCACACCTACAGGAGGATAGTTTTTAAATTTCTAATGGGGCTACTGATTGGTACTTTACCATTGCAGGCCTAGTACATCTCCTGGAGCTGGTATCTCTTTTTATTGAGGCACCCTATAAGGAGAATATCAATTGTCGAGGTAATTTTGAAGCCCAGGTTAATCCCCAGAGAGATGCACCTGAGATCTAGCGATGCAAAACCGTACTTAGTACTTTAATTTTGCCGAGAGCACTCAAGCCAAACAGACACTCAAGGGATCTTTTACATGCCACATAATCATGCTACATGCCCACTGTTGACATTGTGCATCATGAAAATCCATCCACTTGGGTCAGGGTCGAGCCCACAACCTTCAGCGTTCATGGCCAGTGACCAACGGGAGAACATTGAGCCTCGGAAAATTTATCGTATACATCTGCCACCTCTACACGGTTGTTCTACAGTGGCCACAGGACACGAGCCCATGACACTCTTGCCACGTGTTCGGAACCATAACCACTAGGCTACAGTGGTCATCGCATGAATATAAGAGAAAATGTGCAGGATAATGAACATTTCTGAATATTTTAAAATTTTTTAATATTAATCTCCAATGCTTCATTATGAAGATCAACATGGTCAATATGTATAGAATGTTTAATATATATACATATATAAATATATTATTTCTAATGGGATGCAGATTGGTATGTTTTAACATTGCAGATCTAGTAATTCTCCCTAAGCTGGTATCTCTTCTTAGTGCGGCACCATATAACCTATATACATATCTATTTTAAATTTTTAATCGTTAATAAAATACTTTCTATTCATCCATTCAAGTTCAAATACATTTTTTAAAACTTGTAGTGGATGACACTTGATGTCAATACATTTTTACAAATATTAATCCATTAATTGAATTAAAAAATGAATAAATAGTAACAACAAAAATAATAGTCCAACATCATATACAGAAAGGAAAATTGTTAGTTGTGTTTCTGTAGCACATTGGAGAGAGCGTTGGATTTCAAATCCAAAGGTCGTGGGTTCGAATGGGTGGTCTAATTTCTGGGAATGTGTTTTCTTTTTTTACTATACAATTTTTTAGAATAATTAAATTTAATTAATGAATAAAAAGTAACAAACAAAAAATAGTCCAACACCATATATAGAAAGGAAAATCGCTTTCTATTTTATCGTTTAATATTCTGATTCTATCATATGTATAAACATATTTATATTAATCGCAACTATTTAATAAAAAGTTACTGAAATAAAATTTTTCTTTGATCTAAGTAGCAATTGCCTTAATTTTTTTATATTACTCGTTTATATCTCTTCATTCATTAATAATTGTAGAGTTTCTGTAGATTATATTTGACAAATTTTTGGAAGGATCCCTGGAATCACCCAGAGATTCTCAAATAAACAGAGTAAAAGCTCAAGGTTTCTTTTATTTCATCGAGTGTATTTACATTCCTTAGCTTGTGAGGAATAATAAAAGAAAACTATAATGAAGTGATAACTGACCAAAAAGTAACTAAAAGAAGCAAGATGGAAATTTCAACCTTTATTTAATTCATATGCAGTCGAGCTTCCGTTTTACGAACTTCTATTTTGCGAACTTTTCCCTAGAACCAAGAACATTTTACGATTTTCTTCACAAAATAACCTCTAAACAGTGAAGGGCATTTTCTATTTAACGAATTGTATCTCTTTCGATTTGAAGTTTTCTCTCTATTTTTAAAATATTTCTGAACCTTTGCATGATGAAACGATAAAATCATTTGAAATAATTCTTCGCAAATTACGGTGTGAAGAAAATACCCTGAAGAGGTTGTTAGTACTTGCAGAGAAAATCTCGTATTATGAGAAAACGTTTATTTCAAACAAAATTCTTTAACAAAATCAACAGATTTTACCGGTAATTAAATTTAAGGACTTATGTGTTATAGGGTATGCTTAAAATTACTGGTTATAAAAAATGTATGCTTAAAATTACTGGTTATAAAAAAAATGTATGCTTAAAATTAGTGATAAAAAAAATGTATACTTAAAATTACTGGTTATAAAAATGTATGCTTAAAATTACTGGTTTTAAAATGTATGCTTAAAATTAGTGGTTATAAAAAATGTTTTCTTAAAATTACTGGATATAAAAATGCATGCTTAAAACTACTGGTTGTAAAAATGTATGTTTAAAATTATTGGTTATAAAAAATGTATGCTTAAAATTACTTTTTATAAAAAATGCATGCTTAAAATTACTGGTTATAAAAGTATGCTCAAAATTACTGTTATAAAAGATGTATGTGCTTAAAATTACTGGTTATAAGAAATGTATGCTTAAAATTACTTTTTATAAAAAATGTATGCTTAAAATTACTTTTTATAAAAAATGTATGCTTAAAATTACTTGTAGGCTTAATATTAGAAAATGTAAATTATTTTAAAATTAAATTATTTTCTTTAAGTTGAATATTCATTGTATTTTATGTACAACGTTTTTTTTTTTTTTGTTTTCTTTCAGATTTATTTTTGATGGGTAAAGGTATATAAAATTAATATTATTTTAAAAAAAAAAAACTGCATGAATAATTACTTTTTTAATAATATATAGTGTTTATGATTTTGAATTTTGTTTTATGTGGTTCATAATCTATATTGAAAGATGAATATTTAACAAATTTTCCACATACTGAATTTTTTTCGGGATTTAGCGACTTCGTTATGCAGAGGTTCGACTGTACTAAGAGCAAACATAAACCAAACCCTATCGCTATTAGAACCAATGACCATTCAACAAGAACTGTAATATAGTTTTCACATAACCTAAACTAGATATTTATCTCTTCGTTTCATCATATATCATCTAAACTGCCTAGAAAAAGAAAGATCAAAAGAAAATTGGAATAGATGCATTTCGTTTCAGCTCCCGCGTATTTGCATATAATTTGGAAGCTAAATGCGGGCTTAACGGAAGAAACACGATTGATAGAATAGAATAAAAGTAAATAAAATGATGTAATGAAATAAAAGAGAACCCTTGTAATGACGTTACTACAATTTGTGATGGATTTTAAAAGGTCATGAACTTTTACGTTTCAAACGAGAAAGTGTTGACGTATATAAAACATATGTAGGCTAGTCAAAATTAGGTAAGATTGTACTTACAATGGTGCACAAAAATGTTCGTACACTTGCAAATTTCTATAAAATTTCATATTTTAACTATGAAAATTAATACATTGGAATTATAATTTTTTTATTCTGTCTGCAACTTGTTCTTATTTAATAACATAATGAATTTTTAAGATATAGTATAACTATATTATTTTTAAAGATATATAATCAAATAAACTACTAAAAAATTACGCTACAAAAGTCTTCGTACACGTAAGAAAAATCTCTTAAGCCTTAAACTTCTTACTTTTTTTTTAATTTAGTTTTTAGTATAGGATATCTTTTAACGTCCACACAGAGCAACTCTTTTAAACGTCTTGTTAGAGATTCTTGGGATTAAGTTTCGAAAAATTCAACATTGACAGAAAATTAGTTGGGATGATAGCAAATTCAAAAGTTTTGGTTCCAACGGCCATATAATTTTTTGGAGAAGAAAAGAAAAAAGAAGAATTCCCAAGAATTTAGTTGAAATAGTGAAGCGAAGCATGGAGGTGGAGGTGTTTTTGTGTGGGGTGTAAATCGGATTCAGAATTAGGAAATTTGGTATTTTTTAATGGTATTGGGAATCATGAGCTTTATTTAAATATTTTACAGAATAATTTCAAATTATCCACCCAAATTTTGTGTGTAGGAGACTACTTCATTATTTAACAACATAACGGCCCTGAGCGCACTGCTGTCAACGAACACCTCTGATATATCTATAATTGTCACAAATTTGAATACCTCCTGAATCCCCTAATTTAAGACCATTAGAACATATTTAGTGAGAATTTGAAGTTAGAGTAAGAGGCATGGCGTGTATAAAAACAAAATTTGAAAAAAAAACAGTATCTACAGAAAAATAAAGGAACGTTAATGCAGAAATTAATTAAAAAAACAAATGAAATTTTTAATAAGATGTTTAAAAATTGTTTTATGGACGCTAAAACATAATTTACTTACTACTGAATTAAGAAAGAAATACAATATTTTAAGATATGTTGAGATTTTTTTTTGTGTTCGAAGACTTTTGTAACATAATTTTTTATTAGTTTTTTGATTATTAATTTTTAAAAAGTAATAGTTGTACTGTGTTTTAAAAATTGATTATATGTTATTTAAATAAGAACAAGTTGTAGATATTATAAAAAAATTACAATTCCAGTATATTAATTTTATTAGAATTTTAGAACACACACACACACACACACACACACACACACACACACACACACACACACACACACACACACACACACACACACACAAAACCACACACACACACACACACACACACACACACACACACACACACACACACACACACACACACACACACACACACACACACACTTGTAATTTATATAGGCTCAGTGGTTTGGACGTAACGTTCCCGCCTCTTAAAGCTATGGTTTTCCGGGTGGAGTCGATATATTGTGTAGATGCGAAAATCGTAGAAACGCATGTCATATGATTATGTGGCATGTTAATGATTCCTTGAGTATCAATTTGGCTCTGGTAAGACCAGAGCGACGAATTGAATAAATTCGAGTATCAAAGTATGGTAGCAGGACTACCATAGTCACTAGATGATGCCCCCAGTGAAATGGCTGTCCCGCTTAGAAGATTTGTCGTGTCTCTAAAGGCTAAACTATCAAAATGTAGCCTATTTGAAAGTAGATTTATTTGAACCTTATTATAGTGATTCAAATACTGATTAATGTCTTCCCGTTTAGTAAAATTGAACTTATGAAAATGAGACTTATAGTGGTAATTTATAACAATTTTGAGTTAAATAAATTTTTATCTCAAGTCATAATTGTTAATTTCAGTTTATATGCTCTAGTTTATTTAATATGATTAATAATTAAACATATAGTGAAACAAATATTTATATATTCGCTTTTTTACAATTAATCATAGTTAAGAATATAATCTTGTCTATAACTTTTTTTAAAGAAAAATATTTAGAACCGAAATTGAAATTTAATCTTATATGAGGTGAATTAAATATGGAGTCCCTTGAAAAATTACTTTCCTGAAAATTGATGAAATTAGTTATTCACACTCTTTGCTTAAAATTAAATAATTTTTTAAACTAATAAATTTTAAAATTTTCAGGTTTCTATTTGATAAATATATTTATCATAATAAATAAATCTTTTTGTTACAACAAATGAAAGAAAAATAAGCGTTTTCGAAGCTATTCATTTTTTGTTTTTCGTTGCTGTTGGCAATACCATGTACTAGGGTAGAGTTATTTTTATGTCGCACTAAAAGTTACAAGAGGGTATTGACGACAGACCTCATAATTTTAAACCATGGTCAAGTGACGAGGAAGACACCTGAGCTGTTTCCCTTTCCTAATTTCCTCATCAATGGGACGACGTTTGAGCCTCGACAGATTTAACGTACATCAGTCCCTTCTGCACGGTGGGTCTCAAACTCCCTTGACTTTACAAGAAAGCACTTTTTCAAACTTTTTTGCATTGACCCCTCTGCATGGTGGGTTTTCAGCGGTACTAGGCGAACCCATGATTTGCTAGTTACGAGTCCAAGACCTTGATCACTTGGCTACCCTGGCCACAAAACGGGTACAAAAACATCTGCTTTTATGTAAACTATTTTACAGAATACTAAATCTTTAATTAAACATTCATGTTTTAGCTGTTTTGTATGGAATAATTTCAATGGTGATAGTAAATTGTATTAAAATATACTTTTTTTTAAAAAAATATAATTTTTAAATACTTTCTAAATTGTGTGTGTGTGGTAACACATATTTGTTAAAGCATTCTTTGAGAACTAAATAGTTTTGCAACATCTTTTTGATTCAAAAAATAGTTGTCTATTAATATTTTAATAAATAATGTTTCCTTAATATACATTGTATTAATAAAATGATACAAAATATACGAAATTAATCAAAATTTATAAGTAATTTACGAGAACTTAAATCCAAATATTTCTCAAACAACAAGGATCTAATAACAAAAAAGTTTGACATTACACAAACATCTATCTTGCAGGAAAAGCATGTTTTTTTTTTAAAAAAAAAGGCTGGAAAATTTTTTTACAGAAACCGATAAATTTAAAAAAAAAAATTCAAGTTATTTGAAAGCGTATTTGATAAAAGACCTAGTAATTTCAAAAATGGACGAACAAGCCTTATTCTCGAATATGAAAAAAGTTTTTACAGAAAACTACTGAGAAATGAAACATTTTAAATTCTTGAAAAATAATACATCGTGCCCCATTTATTTTTTGGTTCCACCTACTAAAACCAAAGTAGAATAAACAGATTGAGAACAGACAAAATCTGTAGCTATTTTATTTCAGTTAAAAAATTTCTTAATCACTCTTTAAAAATTAGATTAGCTTCATATAAATGATCTACCACGTTTTTCACACAACTTTTTGCGTTATTTTTCACAATATTAGGCACTGAGTTAATACGACGGAAGAAACACGAAATAAATTTTAAGAAAATTACAGCAGCTGGTACATGTAAAATAAAAAATATTTCCCCCTTTAGAAAGTTTTTTACGTTACAAAGCAATCAATTGTCAACACAATGACGGCAGAGCTACAATCAGTTTAGCAGTTAAAAAAATGAAATCGTAGATTTTTCTGCGCGTTTCTTGGAGAAGAATACTTTCATCTTTTTCCCTTTCCATATATTTTCAGCTTTGTATAAAAAAATACACCGCGGACGAAACAGATTGAAGTACACAGTTGGAGAAAGAAACTCCGGCATTACAATAATGACGTGAAAAAAAGTTTCCTACCATTCCAAAAACGTAAGATTAGTTTGCATTTTTATATAAATAAGCTTCAGCTGCAATATGCGTCTGTTTAGGTCAGCGCATATTTCATATTAATGAAAGAAATGGATGAAAGGGATGCTCAATGTTTCCTAACATCAAAAGAATCAATGAACTAGTGTTACAGCTGTTGGTTTCATTTTATTTTTGATGAAAAGTACTTTTTCATTACGGTTTACATCATTTTATACATTCAATAGAAAAAGGTTTTCTAATGAAAATTGAAGCTGTTAATAATAAAAATAATAATTCTAAAGAAATAAAAAGTTGTAAAGGACTTTAATTAGTACATTAATTAGTATTAGTTTAGTTTACACTTGAAACTAAAAGCTTACATTTTTAATTTTAAAGCTGGTAATTCCTTTAAAATAATTAACCGTAATTTTCTTTATTAAATGTGCAAAATACGCTAGACATTGTTCAAATTATAAGTAAATTATCTACAATTCTAAAAAAATAAAGATAAAGGAAAATCAATAAGAATCTTTATTACTCTCACCGGTATAGTGAAGTTAATTACTACGCGAGATTTTTTTTCAAAGTTTTTGTTACTCTTTCGTTATATTTTGAATTACCTTTATTTTATACCACCATTTTAAAGCCTTTGTATTGCAAAAAATATTTTTCCAGTTGCATAAAGCATTTTTGATATATAGCAACTTTCAATATTTTGTTAAAAATGCAAATATATTTTAGTTGAGGAATGGTAACAAAAATTCCCATATAATCGATAATTTTTGATTTTAAATAAAATTTTCTTTTACCTCATTTTATTTAAGCCCCGGGAGCAATGATAATTTTGCTTAATCTGCAGATGGATAGAACCATCAAATCAATTTAATACGAATTTTCAAGAATAAATATTTTAAAAAGTTCAAATTTACTTTAAAATAATCTGCAGTGGGGGATTTTTTATACATTGATATTGTTGAAAGCAATGAAGATATATTTAGTATCAATTGTAACTAATTTGGCCCTTTGCAAAAAGTAGCAGTCAAATTTTAAATATTTCTTTTAAGATTGAACGTACTTTATTTATAATGCATAGCGTGATTTTTGTTTTAAATCTTTCAATTGTTTTTGAATATTGATAGCAGAACTCAGAATCAAACTCTGATATAAAATGCAATACAAATGACATAAAATAACAGTCTTAAACTAACTTGAAAGTAAGATAAGTAAAAAAGGAATACAAGTGGTTTTAATTCTGAATTTTAGATAAGGCTATTTTTACTGAAGTTTTTATTTCTTTTTTCCTTAATCTCTCTCTAGGAACATTTCTCTTTATAACTTTTATTTTCCATCTGATTAAAGTAGACTGGTAATTTTTACTATTGTAAAATTGAAAAATATATTTTTAAACGTTGTCGAATAAGGAAATTTACAGTATACAGCAGTTCTATAAGTAATGAGACATAGAATTTTTTTTTTTTTTTAGTTAATTTCTTTAAAACCGTATCCCAGTTTTAATGTCCACAATTTTAATTTTAATTCCAATCTTAGTTGAAGTTTTATGGAAATAAGACATGAAACATTATGACCTTTTCTATCAACAAAGGCTTCTTTTATTTTTAAAATTAAAACTCACTAGCATTGACTAGTAAATAATATCAGAAAATTCGCTGATAACATTTTACTGTCATTTCTTTTGTGAAAGTAATTACTATCTTGTTACTGCTCCAACTATATAAATGATCTTTGACCGGCTTTTTGAATAACAGTTGAAGATCAAAGGAAAAGTTTATTTCAAGACTAAAAATCAGGTTCTGTTGTTTTGAGTATATTGTTGGAATCTTAACATCTCTCTCTCTCTTTATCTGACATACTGAAGCAAGGTTATTAAGATATTAAATTATCACATCCAAGGAATAAATGATGAATGATTTCTGAAAATTACCCATAATACAAACTTGAGTTTTATTAATACATTTTAGTATTCATGTCCGGGATTATTGTTTCCATAGTAAAGATAGTTATTATAAAGAGTATTAATTGAAGAAAGTAAAAGCTGACAGTCTCATGAAGCTCTACCTAATTATTGTTCCCATTCTCAATAAGTTGTAGATATTATTTTCATCTTGTAAATTGGGAGAGGGTTCTAGCGTGTGAGTTGAGTTGAGTTGAGTTGAGTTTGGTGTTTTATGGCGCAAGAGCTAGGTTTGGCTATACTGCGCCAAACATTCACTCAGGTCTGTGGTCTGGACGGGAAAGAAAGAAAAAGAAGAATTTGGATGATGACAAGATGGAGGGTCGAAAATAGAGAAGGATCACTGCAGGGTACCCCGGGGTCGTGACACCCGTGTTTACCAAAGATATGGTAACCCAGCAGGAAAGGGAAAGATCACTAGAGGGTACCTCGAGTTGTGACACCCGTGCCCACCTAAAAAGAGGTGTAGGCCCCTGAGGGGTCAAGCGTGTAAAAGATTGATCCTTACTCTGGGTTAGGTAAGACTGATCTCTCTTCTTTTTTTATGTACAATTTTCATCTAACAAATGTGATTCATCAACAATCATATATTTTGAAATAGCTTGCTGAATAGTTCGGATACACATCGTTCGTGTATAAAATCAAGAAAAATTAAATTTATACTTTGAAAAATGTTAAGATGATAGATATTTTTCAAACCAATTTTTAGAAGAGTTGTTGTAGTAAAGTCTGCTTTATTTCTGTTTATTAATTCTCTCTTTTTTCTATATCTTTAATTAACTCTTGATATCGGCGGATATTTTGAACGCTTAGCTCAAAACAAACTTAAAACTTTCTATTCAGATGTCTAATCCTTTTATTAAAAACGTTTCCAGCCAAAAGAATAAAAGAATTTAATTATAATTTTTTTGACGATTGAAGAAGAAAAAGCGGGAATAAATAGTTAACCGAGGTATGATTATTTAATATTAAGGTTTGTTTAAAAATATAAGTAAATGACGCTAAAATGGTGGTGACTGAATTTTATGTACGATTCGAAAGTCAAATTGTTTTCCAAGCAATATATAAAGGAAAAAAATATTGCTCAAAATATTTCTTTCCGTTGGGGCTGCATATTAACAACCCAAACTTTGCACATACAGCAGAAGTTTCCAAGGGTGAAACCATTTCGTTGAGGGCACCCTCTGAGTGGCGGGTTCCGCTACCAAATTGTGACGTTTGAATTTTTATTCAGAGATTCAATCTATCGTCGGATGCTAAATATTGCCACGATTTTTTTGCCGAGAGTTACAGAAACCATTTGATAGTTTGGATCTTTTGCGGTACATAATCAAATGACATGCGTGCCTATGACTTTTCGCATCCAAGAAATCTATCGGCTTCAGCCGGGGTCCGAATCGGAATACTTATTCTCGCAAACGGCACGCTACCTCTAAGCCATCGAACCGACTTGCACAAAATATAGCAGATACAAAAATTTAGGAGGCAAATATTTGTCCGAAGGTACCTCCTCCCTCTGGTAGATGAAGATGTAGATCTCGTTCATCACTTGGGACCCTGTGTGTGTGTGGGGGGATATGAACTCAGTAGGCATTGAGGAAGCCATTAAACAATTTACAATGAATGAATTTTAAACAGTATAGTCTCATTATATATATATATATAACAGTACGTGAGTATACAGGTAGTGCAATGAATAATTGGAAGCAACTATAAATTATTTGAAGAGAGTGAGGTGCAACCTCAGAAACTCGCTTAAGACAAGTGTGTTCTAATATCGACCATAATTTAGAATTAAGTTACTATGTTTAGACGAGGTACTAGTAAGGGCAAAATGTTGCCCACTTAATAATTGTTCTCTATTTTCTGACTATTTATATACTATTTAGCAATGACTTTTACTTGCAGAATGGAGTTGCTATAGCTCAAGTGTCAATTGGTCTGGACGTTAAAAACTGATTTAAGGGATAGTCCTCCAAGGATTTACCCACATTGTAACATATTTTCTGTTGTGGTAAACATTTTAACACAACTTTTCCTTTATTTTTTAAAATTTTTACACGACAAATTTTTAGTTTAAAACAAATTGTATGTACTAATACACACACAGAGAGAAATTATATAAAACATTACCTCATTTATATGATATATCATAAACTAAACAAAAATGAAACTCGTTTCGTAAAATTATTACATTTTTTTTTGAAAAAAAAAAAATAGTTTAAAATGAGAGACAACAGCTGATACCCAACTATAAAAAATATTTTTCAATCCATTAGAAGCCATTTCGAAAGTAATCAGTTGACTACATGAAATAAAAATAGAAAAAGTAACAATCGATTTTATCCGTAGTGTTGGGAAAAAATAGAAAAAGCAGATTGTGAATCCTACCACTACTCAGAATAAGACTTCCTGATATATTTTTCGCCTTATATTCGGCTTTAAAGAAAAGAAGGAAAAGTGAGGGTGGATGGAAAAACAGATAATAAAGTTGGAGTAAAGAAACTTTGGCAGAGTTTACTTGAAAATCCTTTTCTTCAAACTTTAAAAGTTAAGTTGAGTGGTTTAAAATGCTATGCAGATGAGTTGTAGTCTCATGTAGTTCTTTTCGGCATTTTCAGTCAATTAAAAGCACAAATCAATTTGAGAAGAAAAACTGAAAACAAAATACTGATTTTACTTGTTGTCACGAAACCGGTAGTTGTGTATCATATTTCCAGATTTCCGTCAATCCACAAGAAAGAAAAAAGAAAAAAAGAAAGAAAGAAAGAAAAGAAAAAAAAGAAAAGAAAGAAAAAAAATCTTTTTTCATTCGATTTTTATTTTTAATCCGATTTATGTATCGTGGCACAAAATCAATTACGAGAGGAATTTTTTTAATAGGTTGGTGTGTATGAAATTTCGTTTTTCTAAGTGGATGTATAAAACTGCATATCTCATTTTCCAAAGTTGTTTATTTCTTCAAAATTCGCTTCATTTGCTTCAATGCATATTTCCCATTGAGATTTTAAGGCATAGAAGCTTGACTTAAGGAAATTCTGACCTTCAGATTCAATAAACGGTGATATAGAATTTTTCACACTGTCTTCCTTTTCATACTGTTTAGCTCAGGGGTCTTCAACCCATGGCCCGCCAATGGCATTTTAATGGCCCCATACTTAAATCTGAGGCAATTTTAAAAAAATCACCTTGTCTGCTTTTTGTTGTAAAAAACGCCTTTTTTCTGTTACTCTTGATATTTAAAATATTTCCTCGATGTGTTTGATATCCCTTTGAGATTATATTTTCTGAAAATGACGATTCTTTCAAAAATTTCACTGTATCTTAAATAATTGGAAGTATAAAAAATTTGACTATGCATAACATCTCAGATATTTTCGGGAAAAAGATGGACTCTTATCTTTAACAGGTTTGAAGAGTATATCTTTACAGGTTTTCAGAGTAATACACAAATCTGTTAACACCATCTCTTCTCTTAGAACCAGCTGTAGTAAAACAAACTTTTTTTTATTTAAATTTCCTAACGATATTTTTTGACAGTCGTGTGGTCTGCGATTCACTCACAATTTATTGATGTAGCCCACAAATCATTGTAAATTTATTAGTTTGGCTTTCAAACTTCAAGTTTAGCCCTTAAAAATTGTTCTCAATGTTAAAAAAATGAAAGTTTTGGCTTGCAAAACATTTGGAGAATAAGTTGGATGCTGCAAAGTTTCATGTGTTCATTCATTTCATTCCTCATTTGTTTTGACGACGTATGCAACCGAGCGTGTTGTTAAGGAGAAGTATTGAACCATGCCAATCAACAAGTGTTGGGCGTATAATTTCAGTTCTTCATGCATTTCATTAATGTACTGGCTGTATAAAAGAAACTGTTCGATTCCTTTCTATCAATACTTTCATAGATGTTTTGGGTTACCACGCAGTTCATTTTATAAGAAAAAATCACCAGACCAAAATTGTTCTAAAAACCCTTTGAACTTTTCTGTAGTTAACAGAATTCTTTCTAAAATGCTTGGTTTATATTTCGTGCAGCATTATTATCAAGTTTATAACTCAAACTCAGTGGCGCAACAGCCCTTGAGGGCCGAAGCCTACTGTACCCATCTCAGTGTACTTGACCATTGAGCCCTGAAGTGCATGGGCAGATGTCTCGATCAGGTTCTCAGTCTGAAGTGAGATCCTAGTGTTTAAGTCCACAAGGAAGCTTGAAATTCATTTATAGACCCACAGCAATAGTTGAAAGGCTGAGTGGACCTTGCCCAGCCCGAAAATAGAACCTCGAACATGTGGTGTAGAAGCGCGATACGCTACCACTCGACCCCAGGGCCCTTCATAAAGTTTATACTTATGTAAAAAAATACACTGATGGCCACCGTAAATGCAACACCCTGAAGGAAGTATGCAAATAATATGAAATTAGCAACATGCATTACAGGAGGTAAGATATTCAAATGATTAGAATTTCAACACAGACACACATCGCGCGCGCCTGTGGCGCCACCTCAAAGCGGTAATTAAGGCTTGCAGATTTCGACGATTTCAAGTTCGGCAATTGTGTGTTTTTTTAAAAAAACGATCAGTTATGTCTCGTAGAAAACAGCGATTAGCTTTTGATCAAGTATCCGAGTTCGACAGAGGAATGATAGTGGCCTATCGAGATTGCGAATTATCTTTCAGGGAAATCGGTAGACGTGTTGGACGAAACCAAACAACTGTAATGCGGATAAAGTGACCGTTGGATACAGGTGGGTACGACGAACCGACGTAGTCGATTGCATTCACCTCAGTGCACCACTTCACGTGAGGACAGGCAAATTGTGCGCATGGCAGTGACGGATTGCTCAGTCACATCACGAACCATAGCACATCAAATTGAGTCAGTAACGCATCATTCAGTGTCTGCGCGTACCATTCGACGCCATTTACAGCAGAGCGGTCTGTCCGCAAGACATCTATTGCTTGGTCTACCCTTGACGCAGAACCACAGACGTCTCCGCCGCCAATGGTGCGATGAAAGAAGGACGTGGGCGGTAGAATGGAATGAAGTTGTCTTTATTGATGAGTCACGCATCTGTCTGCAACACCACGATGTTCGGATTCGAGTCTGGAGACACCATGGAGAAAGGATGCTGAACAGCTGCGTTATACACCGCCACACTGGTCCTGCACCGGGTATTATGGTATGGGGCGGTATTGGATATCATACTCGCACTCCTCTAGTACGCAATGCCGGTACTTTAAACTGCCAGCGCTACATCTTCGAGGTGTTGGAGCCAGTTGTCCTTCCTTACCTTCAGGTCTTAGCCCTAACCTTATTTCAACTGGATAATGCACCACCACACTTGGCACGCATTGTCCAAAGGTTCTTTGTCAATCACCATATTGAATTGCTTCCCTGGCCGGCTCGATCTCCGGATATTTCGCCAATAGAAAACATGTGGTCCATGGTTGCTCAACGATTGACCCAGATTACACCCCCAGCTGCCACACCAGTTCAACTTGGGCAACATGTGAAAGCTGCTGGTCTGCTGTATCCCAAGAACACATCCAAAGCCCAACCCACGTTTGGGCGGGGTGATCCCAACAATGGCGGCTACTCTGGCCGATTTTTGGCAGGCCACATCCGAAGTCATAAATTTAACTTTATATTTGGTCAAATTTACAAAAGAAATTTTTGGTGCATTCTTGTCTTTTTTTGGTGTTGCATTTACTGTGGCCAGCAGTGTACATAAATACGGGAATTTTTCCTTACGAAACTCGAAAAAAGATCAAAATGGAATACTTTCAAAAAAATCATCTTTGTTGAAATGTGACGGAAATAAAACGACGATAAACGAAATATGCCGAAAAAAAAAATTTTCGAAAAGGGGGGCCCAAGGGCGGTCCAAGAATCATTATACTTTTACAAAATATGATTTTTTTTTGCAATATTTTTTTTTAGGGGTTTTTTTTTCAACAAATAAATCCCATAACTGTTTCTATTTTTTTACGTTGACCGGGGTTTTATAGATGGGAAAAGGGTAGTATTTCATTGAGAATCCCCCCCCCAGCATCATCTTCACCTCTTGAACTTTTTTTAATTTACATGAATAAGTTTTGAAAAAAAGAAACCCCGCTTTTTGGACGAAACGAAACATCAAATACATGGAAAAATACACGTACTAAGATCGACGAAAAACCGAGTGAAAGAGTTAAAACAAATATTTTCCAATTAAATAAATAAATTTTTGATATTGGTTATTAAATATATTATCTAGTTTTTTCATGAGAGAGAAAAAACAACTGAAAACAGTAATAATAATTCATTATGTTTTAAATTTTCACTCCTATAAATGTTTGAAATAAGTCCAAATCTAATATAAAGATATATATTTCAATATGCGGCCCATGGGATTATAAAGTTTTGCCGAAGTGGCCCGCATAGACATTTGTAGTGATTGCAATACCGGTATACTGGGATACCGAACACCGGTATGTTGAGCTCTTTGTACAATTTTGTAATACCGGTATTCACAAGTTTAAATACCGTTTTTTCGGTATTTACAAGAAATTTTTTAAATAGGCTCCACTATATATTCAAGCTTCGTCAACATAGCAAAATCGTATACGTTTTTGCTTTTATGTCTCCCTAACGGGTGAAATTAATTGTGGACTGTGAATAATATAAAGTTGCATCGTACAATTAAGAGAAGGGATGAAATATGTGAATCCTCCAAGAAGGCGGTCCAAAACTATCCTATTACAGCTCAGAGAGATAATGCTCACGCGCAGGGGATTCGTAGTCTGATATTATATTTGTGGAAACAAGGTTGTAGTTGTGAAGAAAGTGCGTAATATTTTGATATTTTTTTAATTGGTGAGTTTGTTATTTACATTATATTTGCATATTGTATTGCTTTAGGGCTCAAAATATTTTTCAGATTTATTATATATATATATATACTCATAAATAATGACCCATAGTAATGAATAACTATAACTCTCTAAAGAACATAAAAAATAACTTGATAATATTTGGGTTTGGTTTCATTATTTATGTTATGAAAAGAATATGATGGCACAATGTAAAAAATGTCCAGTGAAAGTGAAATTAATTCTTTATATGATGTTATAATTTATAAGTTATCTTGTGGCGCGACATCCCATGAGGGACAAGTTCTACTGTTCCCAAATCAGTATACGCGACCTTGAGCCCTGAGGTACATGAGCTGATGTCTCGTTCAGGTGGTCAGTATGACTTGAAATCCCAGTGTTAAGTTCCCAATCGAGCTTGGTACTCATTTTATCGACCCATTGAAGTTATGAAAGGCTGAATCCGCCTTGCCCAGCCCGGAGTTTAAACGTCGGACCTGTGGTGTGGAAGCGCGATGTACTAACCACTCAGCCACTGGGCTTCATAATTTATAAGTTACAAATTATTTTTTTGTTATATTTACACTCTCTAATAAAACTGGAAAATAAAACAAAAAAACATCTGCGTTTTCTTTTTTTTCTAAAATTTCTACTACCGGTATTAAAACCGGTATCCCGATAATAAGATCTAAAAAAAAATACCAAATGCCGGTATTGAACTTTTGGTTCGACATTGCAATCCCTAGTCATTTGACCAACCCTGGTATAACGAAAACAGGGAGATAAACGTTCACATGCAAAGAAAATCAGAAATCTTGTATGCAACATCTAGTATTTCTTCTTATATCAAATGTTTACGGGTTTTTTTTAAAAATAATTAATTTTAATGTAACTTTTCCATATAACATAATGGAATATTAAGTACATAAACTATAGATATATATTTTCTATATTTTTGTATGAATTTATATCATGGAATTAAAAGAAATACTGTGATTCTAATTTTCCTTCTTTAAGATTAAATTCTACGCTGCCAAAATATATTGCAGCAATCGAGTAAGACTGATTTAGGAGGCATTATGTTTAATAATATAATTTTTTTCATGAGATTTAGATTTAAAATAAAATAACAATCGGATAAAATTTCATTTAGTAAATACATTACTGATGCTTCGGTGCATGCTATATTCTTCGCATATTCACAGCTTCAGTGTTATTTCAAAATGTGTATATACATTGCTGATACAAAAAGTCATTACATATTAAATAAATTCTACGATCTATGCTTATAGACTAGACGTAATTTCTTTTCCCAAGTGAATTAAATATTAAAAGGTCATATGTACATAGAATAGCTTGTTAACAATTAAATTCTGCTAAATTTATTTCTTTAAAAAAATATAACTGTAACTGAATAAGGAAAAAGTTTCCTGCATGAATGAATATTAAATGTTTTTAGTTTTATATTAAACGTTTTGTGTAAAAAAAGGTAAGAATTTAAAATATATTTCAATCTCTATAACATGCAGCAGTATGCATGAATATCAAATGCTTTTAGTTTTATATTAAATGTTTTGTATAAAACAAGTAAAACAAAAAACATTTTTTAAGTCAATTCCTACTTAGGTCAACAAAGAAAATTTTTATTTTGGTTACTTTTTTAAATTGTTGCAATTAATATAAATATGTATATACATATGACAGAATAACAACATTAAAAGACAAAATAGAAAGTGATTTTCCTTGCAATTTTCCATTTTCCTTTCTATATTGGGTGTTGGACTATTTTTGTTTTTGTTTATATATATATATATATATATATATATATATATATATATATATATATATAATTACTGTTTATTCCTTTATTAAATTTAATTATTCTAATAAAATTATACAGTAAAAAAGAAATCACATTTTAAGAAATTAGGCCATTCCAGGTGGGATTCGAACATTTGGATTTGAAGTCCAACACGCTATCCATTGCGCTACAGGGACACAACGAGCGATTTTTTTCTATATATGCCGTTGGACTATTATTTTTGTTTGTTAATATTTATTCACTTTTTACTTTAGTTAATGAATTATATATTATTTGTAAAAAAACTATATTAAAATCAATTGTATTCCACTACAAGTTTAAAAAATGATATTTGAACTTGAATAGATGAATAGAAAGTATTTTATTAAGGACTGAAAATTTGATCAATATATATACATATATATACATAGTCGAAATTCTCTAGATGAACATTCTACAAGCAAAACCGAAAAAAAATCGAAGTCTCAAGACAACCTGATATAGAAGAATAAATGAGAAATTAAAAATATAATAAGGTTTAAAATATAAAAAATGGATGCTGCAGTATTACAAACATTGCTGACGTAGGATAGCTTATATATAAAATAATTTACATAAAAGGGCGGTTGAACATGTTTTGTTGTCACCTGAGCAAAAACCTATTGGAAATAATGGATATAATATCTAAATCCATTACAAGATAAAGGTAACTTACTTAAAAAATGCATTCAAAAATGCAGAGCCCGAGCTAAATCTGAGTAGAATAAACAAGTTATTGCCAGATTCTGGACCCAAATGCGAATTCAAAGCATAGGAATGGCTGAATTGGAGCACATAGCAAAATTATGAATATATATATATATATATATATATGTCAGGTTTGAAAAGTTTAGCTTCAAAATTAAGTAAGTAATAAATAAAAAATAGAGCGAACTCTTTACCATCGCGTAAGGATTTGTGGGTAAATAAGCCTATTTAAAGGTGGAGTGAGCACTGACGAAGAAGAACGCATACTCGAAAAGGCTTAGCTGGTGACTCCTGGTCAAATTGGTTGTTAATGTTCTATTCGGTTGCGCGCCAAGGGGCCGCCATGATGGATTTTATGTGATTGAAGCGGAATAAAGAAGTTATTATAGAGATGACGCTTTCCTCATTTTACCAGCAGGCCTGGGGCCTGTCATATATATATATATGGAGAGAGTAAACTAATAGTAGGAATTGAAAAAGATAGGAAACTAAAATATATATATTTCAATCTCAATAACATACAGCAATAAACGAAATTCTGCAGATAATTTGAGCATTTGTTATGCAAATATATTATATTTTACCACTGGCGTAGCTAGCTCTAAGGGGGGCTTTTTAGATATGAGAGCCCTATTAGTGGGACTGTAGTTACACTTGTTTGCGCCCCTGTAGTTTGAAGGGCCCTATATCATTGATACGGTAGTAGCTACGTCCCTGTATTTTACATTAAAATGTTTGAATTTATTTTTAATTGCTTATTATGCTTTGTCAATAAATATTTTAAAGATTAAAATATATTTTTAAAAAAGACTTTTTCTACTCTGTATTCAAAACTCTTCTATCCTCTTAAAAGTTCAAAAATAATGTAGTCTTACCTTCAGGTAAATGTTTCAGCACAATAATAAGGAAAATAATAGAATGAAAAGTCTCCCAAACCTGTTGTACGAATATGCTCCAAATCGAAAATGCGAAAATGCATTAAAATACACTAACCCGTTTTAGAATTTTTTTTTCCTTTTGATTGAAGCACTACGTTTCGTAGCGCTCTCTGAGCTCAATTAATGTGTTTTTCAAAAATTGAAAGGCTCTGAATGGAAAGCAAAGATCCCTTATTTACTTTACGTGGAGATTTTTTTTTTTTTGATCATGTTGAGATTCACTTTAAGCAAATCCCATGCGAGACAACTTCGGAAAAGCTTTTCACAAATTTGATCTGGAATATAATTTTTCGGAGTAGTGGTGTGTGACATCAATGGAATAAGCGTCAGTAAAACTTGTTTAGAACATAGTGGGAGGGGGCGTTGTTTAAGAACTTATCTTTAGTGAGCTAGATGGAAATTTTGTTGTTTACCTTGCGTAGGATGAATCTATTATGAAAAAGAGGGTTGATAGTAATAAAAAAAAGTAGATTGATGGAAAAATATGACGGAAAGAGTAATAAAGGATATCATAGGGTGTTAATAATGGTGTATTATTAGAAGGTGTATTCAGCTTAAAACTCCATTTTCTTTTTAAAATAAAAGATTTTCTGAGTTTTCGTTTCCCTTTTTAAAAAAGATTTAGGGAAGATAATTTTTATTGCTTTCATTAAATAAAGCATGAAAAATATATATATATATATTATATATATATATATATATATATAATATATATATAAAATATATATATATATATATATACTTATATAAATATAAGTTGCTTATTACTTTATCATTTTATATTAGAAGGCAATTCTCTCACAAGATGCTTTAGCAACTGTCAGCAAAATTTAAAGTATTAAATTAATGGCAGAAAGGAACACAAAAAAAATTTCCCCCCCCCTTTAAAATTGAATTCATAATTAATACAGATGCAGACATGATTAATACAGACAAAATTAACTTATCCAGTGAACTATCAAACAAAAATTTAAATTCAACAATTTTTTCACCCATATATTGTAAGGGGTCTTTTTGCTTTTTCCAAAAAACCTCGGGGAATTTTGGGGTCTTAAATATTTGTCTTTAAAAACCTTCCTCCAAAGGGAAAAAAGGGAATTTTCAAATCAAGGCTTGTATTTAGGGAAAAACCAAACTGGGGATAGGGGGTTGAAGCAACAGGATAGCAAGTAGTGATTAACAAAAGCGGGCGGGGGCTTAATTATTTGATTAATATTAAGATAGATTTTGGTCTTGGGGTTAAATTGATTCGATCGGTGGTTTGAATTAATTATTTTAAATTATCTTAAAATATAAGAAAGTGTGCAGGACGTGCTAAGTTTAAAGGGTCCGGTTTATTTTATACAGGGTGATCGGTTAACGAACAGATCGGTTAACAAATCGGTTAACGAACACTTTCACGAAAGATTTTTGTTTTGGGTAACGAACACATATTCGGGGAAACGCACTTTCAAGAAATTTTTTTTGTTTGGACAACGAACACATATTTGGGGTGATCAGGGGGGGCACCGAAATTTGGGTGAAATTTTGATAACTGCTAGAAATCTGGAATTGAGGGAAGGGATGACATAGAAGAGCTCATAATGAGACATGAAGATGAACTACACAGAAGAAATCCGAAATTTTGAATGAAGCACCAAGAAACAAGCGAAATGTGTCTCCTTCAAAAAAAGAGGAAGACGAAAAGAACCAAGCCACATTCGCCATTAAAGATCTTTTTTAAAAATGGGAGGATGTCAGGCAATGGGCTTAGAATGGCACCCAAACCAAGCTGATGTCAGTAGGGTTGGGGGTCTTCAACAAATGACTTTCCAGGAAAATCCAAAAAAAAAAACAATCGGTATTGACATGTTCTTCAACGCCCCATAAGCAAAAAAAAAAGAAAAAGGGCTGATTTATTCAAACTTTTGTAGTTTTATTTTTTTAAAAAATCACGAAAATTTTCATTTTTAAAATTTAATTTTAGGGGCTCCAGAAAAATTTAAACGATTTCACATAGAAGTCTATGGTGGATCGATGATCGGTTAACGAACAATTGGATAGCGAAATAGTCTTGGGAAAGGGAAAGTTTGTTAACCGATCACCACTGAATTCCCCTTTTCTCGTCACCTAGCTATTTCTCCCACATTTATCAATTCTTTTTTTTCTTGGGTGAATTTTGTCGCTGGAGAATTTTT
>BMAV01016545.1:0-10487 GCA_019973955.1 Trichonephila inaurata madagascariensis
CACTTGTTTCGCTTCCCCTTTTTGCTGTTTCCGTTCTGCTTCACCTGCTCCCCGTTTCCCCTTTGCGCTGCCACCTGCAACTGCTTCACCTGCTCTGAATCAAACTATTCAATTGCCTAATGTAACGGATGAAAATGCAATGGATTCTAAGAAACAGAAAGAAAGGAAAATATTTGGTAAGGTTAAAAAGTGTTTTAGAAGAATGAAGACCTCTGAAATTTCTCATCAAACGTTAAAATAATTGGTTTCTTCAGATTATATTTATAAGTTGTATTTATTTCTTGGTATTTTTTTCTTTTCTATACACACTGCAGCAATTATTTATTTTCATTACATCCTACACCTGATCGAAATTGTCTGCACTGCGTTTTGCTCTTGATCAACCATTTCCACACTTCATCTTGCCCCTGATTCACCGTTTCTGTACTGCGTTTTGCTCTTGATCAACCTTTTCCACTCTTCATCTTCCTCCTGATCCACCGTTTCTGTACTGCGTTTTGCTCTTGATCAACCTTTTCGGTTCAAGTGTAGTATAGGGGGGCCACTTGGCGCAGTCAATTTTTTTGGCGAATAAAAGTGGTCGCCAAGGTACTTTTTTCGGAATTATTTATTATATATTTTATAATGAATTCGATATCTCACCAAAACATGAAGATAAAAATCGCCAAATCCAAAGAAAAATAGCCAAATCCGAAGTGGCCCCCCCTATACTACACTTGAACCACCTTTTCCACACTTTATCTTGCCCCTGATCCACCGTTTTGTACTGCGTTTTGCTCTTGATCAACCTTTTCCACACTTCATCTTGCCCCTGATCCACCGTTTTTGTACTACATCTTGCAACTGATCCATATTTTTGCTTCAAAACACTGCACTGCACTTAGAGTCAATTTATTTCATTGCTTTTATTTTGTCTTGAACATTAGACGCGTTTTCTTTTAAATTTATTTGATGAGTATTTAGTTGAACGGCATTCGTACATATTCTTAAGGTACTAAAAATTATTTAGGTATTTACGAATTACCGCAACCTATTGGTGATATTATATGAAATGAAGCACATGGTTGCCGATACAGCGCGTTCGACACACAGAAAATCATGATTGCCAACTTGGCGAATTCTTAATAAAGTTGGCGATTGCTGCAATTATACATAAGTACAAGTATTTGTATTTGTAGAATAATATTTTACAGGAATAAAATATTTTTCATAATTGGAAATTAAATGTTGCATCTAGACAATTCATACCAGTTCGCCAAATTCAAAATTTAGTTTACTGAAGGCTGTATTTGACTGACTAATTATAAAATTGGAGAATATCGTAGTGAATCATTTGAATATCTTAAATACTCTTGGAAAGTAATGCTCCTATTAAAAAAACATAGCATCTCTTAAGGCACTTCCTAATTCCATTATTTTAAATTTATTTTAATTTGAGTTGGAAATTTAATCTTTTATCAATCATAAATATGATTGTAAATTAATTATATCTCATCTGTTTGGGAAATATAATTTAAAAAAATAAGTACTGCTAGTAAAAAATCATACTTACCGTAAAATCCTGCGTATAACGCGCACCTATACTTTCAAGCTGTAATTTTTATTTTGCAGGTATATTCGTCATATAACGCGCATCCCCTTTTTTAGGAAAAAACCTGAAATGTATGTTCGCAATGCTCTAACGTTTTAAAGTGATTTTTCAAGCTATTATTCCATGCTTAAGAAAAAAAAATAGTATACTTCTAGATAAACAGTCTTTTAAGTTCATAAGGAATGTTATTCCTTTTAAATAAACAGCATTTCGCTGTGTGTAAATGTCCAATTTTTATCTATGCTCAACTTTATTTATTTTTACAGCTCTCATTTTTTATACCTCGCGTATAACGCGGACCGAGAAATTTTAAGCTTATTTTTGTGTTCAAAGTGCGCGTTATTCGCCAGACTTTATAGTGTATATGTATATATATAGGCTTATTCTCTATAAACAAGAGATAACATCAAAGCAATCACATTCGAAAAACACATAGACAGTAGGAAAATCACACAATGAAGACATAAGAGTAACCGAGATTAAAAATTAAAAAATGGATGCTGCAGTATATATATATATATATATATATATATATATATATAATATATATATATATATATATGAGTATGGGTGTGAGAGAAGATATTATTAATTTATAAGCTAAACAAGATTCTATTTCCCCATTTAATATTTATTTAAACATCTAATACTTTCTCAGGAAAGATTATCTAAACTTCAGATTCTAATCTTATTTAATTTTCTTTAATAGTCATAGGCTGTTCCTAATCACACTTTACTCTCCATTTAATACTTAATCTAAGAGATGCTGATTTAGATGTTATTGAAATAAATATAAATTCAAAATCGACGCAGTTAGCCTCACAGCAATGTTGTTAAAAATTGTCTAAATGAACGAAAAAAACTCTTCCTAGAAAGGTCTCCATCTTACCGTCGAAACGTTACATACATACATACATACATACATACACACACACACATATATATATATATTTCTGACCAAATCTTTATATTGAATAATGAACACAAGAACACAAATAATTATTGATAAATAGTATATAAGGTTATGTAATTAATGAAAAAGACTTATTTTCTCTGTTTCATAAGAAAAAAGTTGATTCCATTAGGGGCATCTTCTTTTTTATCACTGTGTTTCAAAAAATGTGCTTGAGTTTTACCACTTGACTAATTTGCTCATGAAACAAAAATATTAAAAAATATATCCACAAAATATTCGCAGATATTTAATGTGTTTTTGTTACAGGTTCTGTTCAAACTTTTAAAAAAATTTCAGAATATAATTAAATACAAATTAATAATTATATCATAGCATAAAATTCTAAGGACGCTGCATCATTCAACATTATTTTTTCATGCAATAAAATATAATGAATCGATGTCAAAGAAAAAAAAATTCTGTATCAGTAGCTTGAATCACTTTTTGACAAATAATGAAAAATAAGTGAATTAAGAGAATAAGTGATTAAGACAAGATTTTCATTCTATACAATTGGTTTAATTCATATAACTAAGTAAGCATTATTATAAAGTTCAAGATAATTGAAAATACTGTCGAATCTCTATATTACTAACCTCTATATTGCGAATTTTTCTATATACTGAACTTTTTCCTGGAACCAAGATTGTTTCGAGATTTCCTTCGTAAAATAACATCCCGATAGCGAAGAGCATTTTCTGTAAAACGAACTTTTTCTCTTGTGATTTAAGGGGTCACAGGACTCTTAAAACATATCCGTGCACTCGAAAAAAACATCCTTCTTCAAACCAATGTAACTTAGCAATAAAACAAAACAATAATTTGAAATTTTTACCACATGATAATCATATATATTTACATTATTTCTCAAATTGTCAGAAAATTTGAGAAAAAATTAAAAAAAGTTATAAAGAAATAAAGTTTGGACAATTTTTTAAAAATATGAAAATTAGCATTTTACACCGAGCAGAACTCTTAAAGTACAAAATTGATAAAAATTTACAAAATTAATTTTATTTGATATAAAAATGTTCCCTTTTGAACTTATACACACTTTTAAAGCATTTAGAGAAAAAAAAATTAAAATACAATTATGAAGAAAATTTTATAAAAAATTCAATTAAAACACAAATAAAAAAAATGATATAAACATTTGTTTAAAAATTTGTGTATAAGTTATAAAAAGCCTTATTTTTAAAACATGTGTATAGATTTATATTGATATTAAAAATATTTTTAAAAAAAATTCTGGAAGGAAAAATTTTTTCTTTTTAAAAAATGAAGTTAAAGAAAAAAAAATAAAAAAGAAAATTAAACATACCATATGCATTAAAAAACCCCCGGGGGAAACCCCAAAATATTTTTTGGGAAACACATTGCTTTTTTCCTTGAATATTTTAATTTTTTGGCTTTACAAATTTAAATAAAGGTTTTAGAAATTTTGTCTTTTTAGCCGTTGACTTGGCATTTTTATCAATTTTTTACACAATTAAAAAATATTTGTTTTACTTTTTTTTAAATTAAAAGCACACATAAAGATCAATTTGTTTATTTCCATCATTGTATTCACATGCAGTTTAAAAATCATTTTTTTTGTACTTAATTTAAATCCAAAAAATTTTGGGGGAAAAAAATTTTAAATCAGTAAATTTCAATGACTCATTAGTATTTTAAATTTCCCCTTTTATACCCCTTTTCTTAAAAATTTAAAAGGAAAAACCTTTAAAAAAACAGATTTAATCACTTCAGAAAAATGATTTTTGGAAGGGGGTTCTTGGGGGGAAATTCATTCACTGCATTGTTGTGAACTGAAACATTGTTTTTTCGATCGAAAAAAATTTTTTGAATTCCGCAAACCTTTCCCTTCCCCCCAGAAAATCCCGTATGGTTTTTTCCCCACAGGGAAAATTTTGGGGGTTAAGCCCCAAAAAAGCCTTTTTTTGGTCCAAACTTTTGGGCCCCTTTTTTGGAAATCACATCCCTTTTAATAAGAGGGCCTTAATTCCATGTCGAGAACTTCCCAGTTTTTCCTCAACTTACGCACTCCAATAAAAAAAGTATGCCCACAAGGGCTTCCCAAATTTCCCCTCACCCAACCCCCCCAAAAAATTTACGGGACCTTAATGAATAATTTTTTTTTTTTCTCCCGCGGTTTTTTTCAATGCATTTGAAAACGCTTTACTTTTTCATCAGCTTTTCTTCGCATTTTTTTTTTGTCGTTTTAAAAATTTTTGGGCAAAAAACCTTGGGTTTGGAAACACATAAAAAAGGAAAAAACGTCTCGCGCGAAAGGGAAACCCCTTTGGGATATAAAAGGGGCCCGTTTTTTATTTTTTATACCCTCAATTCACGGAATTTAAGGGTTTTCAATGCTACATTTTTTTGCATGTGAACTGGGGAAAAGTGGGGAAAAAAATCCTGCAGAGGTTTTTTTCTCATTTTTTATTTTGCCAAAAACACACAGAGCAACAAAATAATTTTTTTAATTTAAAACAAAAAAAACTAAAAGTAATTATTCCTACAAATTTTTCTCAAGCCAAAAAATCATTTTTTTAAGTTTCCGAAAACTTGAAATTTTGGGGTTTTTCCTAGATGAATTTATGTTTCAGAAACATTTTTTAAAGAAAAAATTACCTTTTTTGAACAGATTTCTTTCCGGGTACATGTTTCCCCAGAAATCTTTTTTTTTGGTTCTTTTCCGATGAAGTTTTTTTTAGTGAAAAAATCCATGTTTAAAAAACTTTCAAAAAAAAATAAAAAGAATGATAATCCAAAAAACAAAAAAGTAAATAAACAATCCCCCTTAGATAAAAAGAAGTTAAAAGTTCAGTTGCAGTTATGCTAAATTTCCCGGAAAAACAATTTTATATTAGGGTGGGTCTTTTAATTCCAATCGGCGGGTATTAAAATGCTTGGGGGAAAGTGATCCCGACACCCGTCGTGGGGCGTGACAGATGCAAGTTTTTGTTTTCGTATTACTGTTTTTTCTCAATAACTTCGGAAGTTTTCACAGATCAAAAAAATTTTGGGGCAAAATGCTCAGAAACGTTTGGGGTTTAAATTATTTTTTTTAAAAAATTGAAAAAATGAAATTTAAGGGTCCGTGAGGCCTTAATTTTTTTCTAATTTATAAAAATAATTTTGGACATTTTGTTAATTTTCTCTTTTTAAAACACTTTTTGGTGGTCATTTTGAACTGGTTTTATTAGATGCCTAACACCATAATAATGAACTCTGGGCGTTTCATCCAAAGTGAGTACAACCTTTCATCCCATTTTAGTTTACAAGCATCTTCTATATCCCCTTCACCCTCAGTAGGGGTTGTTCGTGTCCCCCTTTTCCCCTTCAACTAGTCTCCGTTCATTTGAAGTGTTGATATTGTTTGGTAGTTTTGTTTCTCGTAGATCGAAAATGTTAAAAAAAGTAAATGCTTGAGCATCAAAGAAAAACATTATTTTTCAGGAAGTGGAAATGGCGTCAAAAACTTTCCTTCCAGTTTTTTCTTTTTTTTTTTTATATATACATTAAGAATATAAAATAATTATATTTAATTTGCAAAAGTTGTAATAATTATTTTTATGTATATAGTTTTCAAAATTTTAAAACATTTTTTATAGGTTTATAAAAAATTTGAAAGATCAAAATCTATATAACAATTTTTTTCATATGGGGTTTTTGGGGTTTGGACTTCGATTTATAGAGGTCCGACTGTAACTTAATCATGATGTTCTCAAATTTTTTTTAAAAAACATTTTTATTGCATTTTTTTCTTTAAATTATTGTTGGTTTAAAAACATGGAAATGAAAGGGAGAAATTAATGAAACAAGTAAATATGAAATTTTCTTATAATTTTGTCCACTTTTTTTTAAATTAAAATTTTTGTTTTATTTTTTAAAACTTCAAAAATAAGGGATTTTTATAAAAAATTAAGTTTTATTTTAAAGAATTTTTTATAAAAAAAACCCTGTTTTTATACTGTACTTATAGATACAAAATTCACTCTGACTATTATAAATAAATTTAACAAATACATTGAAGGAACCTTTCTTGCACTATATCATATATATCCTGCACTATATCATATAAGATTTGCGTATATCATATATCATGAAATAATAAAAAATTAACATTCAGTACTTAAAAATTTTTGTGTGCGTATGTATATGCGTTTTTGGGAAAAAAAAATCCATTCATTAAAGTAATAAAAACTCAGTAGTTATAAAAGTTATCCTTCTCCAGTTGGCATTTTTTTTAAATGCTTTTTAAAAATTCCCTAACGGGGGAAAAGGCATCAATAACGTATCAAAAGTAGCAAAGGTATGTAAACATGGATTTTTCGGATCTTTTTTCAATCACTTAAAGGGACGTTTATCGCTTTTAAACCCTCCAAAATTTCTGAAAACCCTTTTCGAGGAAGAACGTATGTCTTTTTAAAAAGAAAAAACAAGAAGAAAAAAAAAACTGTGTTTGGCTTGGAAAAGTTTTTGATATTGAAAATATTGATTTGGGAAGTAGAATTTTACGAAAAATTATTTTGTTTTGATCTATGATAGCCCGAAAACTCCGTTTTTAATCATGTTTTAAAGGGGGTTTTCGGGATAGTTTTTGAAAAAATTAAAGAGCCATAATTTTAAAATAATTCGCTTTTTGCCCGCAGTATGGAATCATTTAATCATGTTCAAAAAAAAAGAATTTGTATGAATTTTTTTAAGGATTAAGACTTTTTTTCCATTTTTTACATGGATGAAAACTTATTTAAAAAGTGCGTAAATTAAAATGTTATTCATATACAACCACACTTTAAGGTTTTTAAATATCTATAATTTACGTGGTATTAAAAAAAAAACATTAATTAAATTTGTTGGTTTTAAAAAGTATGGTTTTTTAAATTTAGTAGAACTTATTTTTTAATGTTTCTATTGTTTTGGTAAAATTTTAATTTAATTTTTTATATCAAAATATTCTTCAGAAAAACATTGTTGTTTTTATATCTTATCCTTTTTTAGGAATATTATTTTTTACGGATTTTTTAAAACATAATTATTTGACCAAAAAATTTTTAGAAACTGTTTTTTTTTTCTTATTGTAAGGGGTACTGTGTAAAATTGGGTTGGAAAACTTGGAAAAGCGTTTTTTTAACCCGCCACGTTTAAGTTCCCGGAATATTATGTCGGGCGAATATTTTTTTACGAATCTGGTGGGACACTATGGCTCTTTTTTCCCAAAAAATACCGTCATTTTAATGTAATTTCAGTTTTAAATGTTGAACCATTTTTTCTCCTGATTTCAAGTGACAGAAAAACTGAAATGTAACAGAGGAAAGAAATTCTTTTTGGCTGTCCGTTTCTCTCGAAATTACCATCCAAATGGCCCCTTTTAGAACGTAAAGGGGTCAAAAAAGCTAGGGTTTTTTGACCAAAAATTCTTATGGGGAAAAAAAGGCTCCCATTGCATTTGGGGCCTTTTTCCTTACTTTGTAACCCATTTTACATAAACTCTTCTTATTAAAAAGGCCAAAAACTAGTAGAACTACTATTAGACAAGTCCGTTGTCACTCCAATAATTTATGAAATGCCCAAAAGCTATAGTCCCCAAAAATGAGGTCCAAAGGGAACACAAATTTGTGTGTGTGCTTTGCGCTATACAATAAAATAAATAAAAAATAAAAAAAACTTCTTACTGCGTCACTTAAAGGATGAATTTGAAACTAAAAATTCCAATCTCAAAACTGTAATATATATATATATATATAAAAATTTTATAAAAATTTTATTATATTATTAAAAAAAATATTATATATATATATAAAAAAATTACAAAAAAAATTTAGCATCATCGATTTTTAAAAACATTTCTCAAGTCCCAAAAATAATACAAAGGGAAAAACACACCGCTTCCCGATACCCATTTCCGCTCCGGAAAGAGGTCATTTATCTGTCATGCATAAAATGCTGTCCTTCAGAAACGATACATATCTAGACACCGGTTTGTATTTCTTGCTGTACACTCTTCAACATTGCGTGTGAAACGCTGGCATAAGCATCCGTAATTCGGCTTCAAAAATATTCCACTATTAATGGTGGGGATGAATACTCTCGCTGATGCATATATATTGTTTTATGTATCCCCACAGAAGAAAGTCCATTGAGTTTAGGTCAGGTGACCGTGCAGGGCCTTCAACGCAACCAACATACCTTAAAACTTGCTGCTGTCAAATGTCTTGAGTGACACGTGATACCTTTTGCAGCAGGGTGCTGTCGTGTTGATACATTCCATAAATCACTCAAAGGCAAATTCTCTAGAAATCGAATAGTACGCCCTTCACTTATGACAAATATTGGTATCCCTTTAACGTGTCCTCGTAAAATACAGGGCCAAAATTTGTTTTTTTTATAATATTCCACTCCAGACATTTATCGAACAGAAAACTTGTTACTTCGACAGCGCATCTAGAATTATTCAGCAATCAGAAATGGATATCCTGCTTATTGTGCATATTATTATGCCTCATCCATTCGTATGATGTCAGTAAGAAACGTTTGCGGACTCCCAAGTGGTTCATAGAAAACTTGTGTGCACTAATCATTAAGTCACTGGAGTGGGACATTTTCTCTTTTCTTACGCGTTATGTCGAGTCTCAATTTTGGAAGTTACGAACCAAATAAATATGCATTTTAAGCCTTATATTTTTAATATTAGTTTATCGAAGCAATCTTGCTTTAAAAAATTAATGATGCTGAACAAAATTGTAATTGATTTTTCTTATGTGTTTTGTACTGTTTTTCAGATAAAAACGCTAAGTCAATATTTATCCAACAGATGGCACTGTCAGCAGTTTTTTTGTGTAGCGCATGTCAACTTTACTGTACCTAGATCCAACTTTTATGACTACAGCTGTAGTCGTTCATAAGTCTTTGGGGGTGACAACGGAGTTCAGCAAGCACTCTTTATGCTGCAAAAATTAATACAATAAAAATTCATATTTTATTTTAAAAGACTTCAAAAAAGTCTAAATAGGAACTTTGAAATATATTATTTAGAAATGGATTTATATTTATATTTTAATACATCAGAGGGAAATTTTAACAATTTTTTTTTTTTCAGCAGAAAGTAATTTTGAAAGTAAGGCAAATTTTCCAAACATTCTAGTTCAGGCTCTAATGAGAAGGCCTTTCTATATATCGGCAAAATCTTATTATTATAGAATCATTTTTCATAAATGGAGAATGTTTTGAAAATGCGTCATTTTTCCTCCAGTTTTTGCAAAAAAAAAAAACTGCATTTAATATTTTTTATTTCATTGTTATTCTTAAGGCAATTTTACAAGTGTATTATGCTCCAGCTGACACTAAATATAAAAAAAAAATGATTCATTTCCACTCATTTCTTAAAATCATCGTCCCGAATGTAGGATTGAAAACAATCTTCGTACAGACTTCCATCTCTGCGAAACGTAATAACAATTTTGACATATTATTTTGGCTAAAAATCATTGTTTTCAATATGTTGTTTTCATGAAACGTAAATATAAATTAGTTAAAATTTCTTGGGAGTTCCTTTTTGCTGTGACTAATTTATTACCCCATTCTAATAATTTTCCTTAAGAACTAAATTTATGAAAATGTTTTAATTTTTTATAACAATACCCGGTCAAAAACTATCTTTCTCTCTCCATTTTTATATGCAGAGAGAGAAAAATTTTAAAAAAAAAGAGTGTTTTTGTTTTATAAAATTTTTTTGTTAAAACAAATGTATTTAACATATAGCTTTGTTGATTAATAACAGGAATATTTTATTTTATTATTATTACATTTCGCTTTCAAGAAAATCCGTATAATAATTAAACAATTTATTGTAATAAAAACATATTAAACAACTTTTCAATTTAAAAATTCCGCTGCTGGATAAGAAAGGGATGAAACCCGCAAAAAAAAGAGAGA
>BMAV01016546.1:0-13238 GCA_019973955.1 Trichonephila inaurata madagascariensis
CCCTAAAAAAAAGTGCCTTTTTTTAAACGATTTTCTTTTTTTCGTATAGACTGAAAATAATTTCAGTATATTAAACATTATATAAAATTCTAAACAGTATATAAAAGGCAATGCATGTAACTCCTAACGTTTTATAACAGTCACTAAATAAATAAATGTAAAAAAAACAATTTTCTTTTTTTATAACTAATGTAATAAACACATGTTTTATTAGAGCTACTCTAAATGAAAATATGATTTTATTTCAGCTGTGCAAAAGTTAAAATGATTTTGTAAAAATTATCACGTGGCTGTTTAAAAAAAACTTGCTGAACCTGATTCAAATGTTGGATTAATAAAATTTCACTAAAAATCTCAATCAAAATCAAAAAATATATCAATATACTAAAATATTTTAATCTTATTTTTAGTTTACATATTTAAAAACTTAAATTTTAATTGCATTCAACGTATTCCAATATTCATTTCGGGAACTGAAATGATTTAATTCACACTGCTATTTGGCGGAATGTAAGCTCCTTACCTGTAAGGCATTGAAAAGGTATTTCATATACATCGTAATAATTAATATCTGTATATCTAGTATTCGAACATGGCTCTGTTTTTATGACTTTAAAATCAACCTTGCTGAAATTGTGGAATTTACTAGACAACAAATACTCGTACTGCATGATGTTTAATGGAAGCAACAGTGGTATTCGGTGCTGAATTAGTCAATGTTCTAATTAAAATGAAGTGCGTCTGGTCTCCGAAGAAAAGTATTGTGTGATTTCACTGTCTGTATTTTTCAGTTTTTCCCAATTTGACTAATTTTTTGCTATGCACTATTCCGAAGTTTTTAAATATATTATTTGGACAATTTACGTAATGTATAAGTAAAACATGCGTTGTGAAAGTTAGTGTTAGCATCGAGATTTTGAAGTGAATGTAATGAATGAGAGTTTGAAATTGGACGTGCTATGATAATGATGTTTTATGATCACTTTTATATTATTTGACATCTTAGCTTGTTTTTCTGAATGGTATTGGTTTCTTATTCATGTCATGAATTCTTTGTAAATTTTAATCTTCGAAAAAGTATTTCGTCAACGAATCTATACGCATTTACAAGTCATACACAATATCTTACCCTGGTCTAAACATATGTTATTACAAAACAAATGTTCTTTTTCTGTATAAAATGAAGATGCTTGCAAATCACAAAACTTATACAATAATCTGTGCAAGTACATGGAAAAGAATTCAAATTTTGCATTCCTCACACCTGATTGGACACCTTAAGGTTCCATTTCCTTAAAGAATGTCATAAGTGAAGATGGATGATCCTTTACTTTTTTGTTGCTGTGTATTTTTCAATGCACTCAAAATAATCATACTTATAATCCATTTGTTCATTCCTTTTTTTTTTAATTGGAGCAACTTGAGAGTTTCACTTACCTTGTTCGATGCTAATAAGGTGAAATAATTTCTTCGCAATGACCACTAAAAGTAATGAAATTGTTTTATCTAATTTTTTTGTTACTGTGCCTCCTACTTCATACTTTAGCTGACGGATCCACTGCAACAACTTCAAGTTTATGTTGATGCCTAAACCAAATTATATGGCAATAAGCTATTTTTCTGTTCTATTTGCATAATTAGAGATGAAGTATTTTTAAAAATTTGATTCTTCTTTGTAATTATTTGTATAATTGCTCATAATATTATTGAAAGATGTTGCATCTGTTTGATTCAAAATATTTTTTAATGAAGTTTAATTTCTTGTTTATACTTATACTTTTTAACTTTAGTACAAACTTTTGAGTTGCGCAGTTGCTAATCACTCATGTAAACTACACAGTACATGTTTGTCTCTTTCCAAGAATTCGGAACTAAGCTTGTTATCACTCATCAACGTATTTTTTTGAAAATGGGCACACTTTTCTCAATTTTTCAATGAAAAATGGAATCAGTATTTCAGTTGTTACTCGTGATGAAATAAGTGTTGCAGTGGGCATTCCCTCGTGATTTTCTTCATGTTCATGCAGTATTAATGTAGTTAACTGAAAATTTTATTGATTTTTTCCGTGGGTTGAATCAATTATGAAACAATTTTTGCTATATTCTAGAAGGTTTTCTGAAGCATTATTCTTGATAAGAAATTTCTTTTGTGAAATCTGGAATAATGATCTATTTCACCAGCAACTAGTTTATATTGTAACCTGGGATTCTTCGTATCACTTAGCATTTTTTTAACCATAATATCAACAGAAGTTGCATCACTGTATGTAGAATAACTTTCTTCCCAATTTGTTCGTCTTTGCAGATGTTATGGAGGTCTTTTTGAATAGAAAAAGAAAAAAAGAATTACTTAAAACAGTATTAGACATAAAAATGACTCCTCATAGATCGAGAAAACCAGCTTCTGATGAGTATACAACGGATGAGGAGAAATGATTGCTTACGACGTGGGAGAAGAAATAGAATCACCGAAAAATGGTAAAACTTTGGAAAAACAAAAAAAGGATAGAGATACTACTTGTCGGAAGACTATTGGAAGGATGAGGCTTGGAAACGTGGAGAGTATTCACACACGTTAACTCCAAGCCGTGTTAAACACAAATAGTATTTTACTTTTTTTTTTAAAAAGTATTTTGTTACAATTACACGCTTATCATCTGACTTGGTGGGGAAATCCTCACCAAAATTTATTAACTTTTACTTTTAAAACTGTTTATAATTTAACTTTTAAGCTTCTTTATAATATAAAATTTTTTTAAATGAATTTTAAAACAATCTTCATGAATATTTTGCTTTTAGATATACCTTGTGCATGTCATTTTAAAATTTTAACTGATCTCCTAAAATTTTGTGTCATTTAAAACAAATGTTTGGCGCAGTATAGCCGAAATCGGCTCTTGCGCCAGAAAACTCCACAATCACTCACTCACTCACTGGGCATTGGCATCTGGATGTTCTGATGCCTCCACTTGCTGTAGTGAATCACAGTCTCTTTCACGCTTGTGAACTGGCTGCCTGTGTTTGCTGTGTAGGTGGACACGAAGGCCTTTCCTCGACCGGCAAATCAGCCCACAGATATTGCAAGTCTTCTTGTACGGAGGACTTGCCTGCTGAGCATCACTAGCGTCCCGCCTGGAGGCGTCGACGTCGGTGACTCCTACGTCGTGTAAGGGCTGCGGTAGCCCAGTGGTTAAGGTATCGGACCATGGCAGGCATGTCATGAGTTCGAGCCCCGTACCACTAAAGACCCGCCGTGTAGGGCAGCGATGCACGATAAATCTGTCGAGAGCTGAAACGTCCTCCCGTTGGTGTGGTGTGGTAGTTAGGAGAGGAGGGTGCCAGCTCAGGTGTCGTCCACGTCACTTGACCATGGTTCAAAATTACGTGGTCCGTCGCCAAAAGCCCTCGTGTAGCTGAACAATGCGACGTTAATATTCACTCACTCACTCACCCTACGTCGTGTACCTGCACCAGGTGGGTGTCAAGGTGGGCCCGACATGGGAACCCCTTCTCGCAAAACGAGCACCTTACTATCTGGTCTTTACCCATGCCATGCCTCACCGTGGTTGTCGACTGGTCTCGCTGGGAGGGGTCAACAATGTCCTCGGCTTTCACCTCGATGACTGAGGTGTGTTGCGGCCCCTCATTCTTCTTAACTAAGGAGTCGTTATGGGCTCTCTTTATGTGTTCAGCCAGCGAGATCCCAAGCAGTAGTTCACGAGCGCAGTGCTGACACCATTGAGCTCTGAGTGGGCCCTCCCAGTTGTAACACCCGACCAGAGTCTTTGGTTCAGCAGTAGTCTTTCTTGAAGCCCGTAAATTAATAGTCCCGCAATCATCTCAAACCTACGCTCAAGCGGCCAAATCCAGTATTAAAAACAATTCTACTCAAACAGACGAAAATATAACAAATGTAAAATGTCCACCTTTGAAGTTGCTTCAACCCCTTTCATCCATCCCCAAACCAAATACATCAGTAGCCAATCCTGTTTTTTCCACATCATCTTCAGCCCAGGCAGAACTCTTACCCTCCACCTCTTCAGTAGAAACTACAGTCACTGAACCTCAACCACCTATTCCTGTAACTAGTGACGCACTTTCCACTACAAATACATCTTTAGAAACTGAAACCCACCCTCTTACAACCTCTAATAAATTTACTGCACTCTTAACTGAAATTCAACCATTAGTTCCCTTACCAGAGTCTGTCCCTACTACATCCAATAGCGAACATTCAAATACATCTGAAATCCCAAAAAGTGTAAAACGAAATTCAAGAAATAGAAGAAAGCGCCCAAAAGTACTGAAACAAGAAATTGAAATAAAAATGACACCACATAAGCCCAGAAAACCTGCAAATATAGATTATAAACAGAGGATGAAGACATAATATATGATGTGGAGGAGAAGAAGTTTGAACCAGATCCTACGGATAAATTCTCCATAACTGAATATTATAAAAACAATCCTGATGAATTTTTACGCGCGTTAACTCCGACACGTTTCAGAAAAAGTAGGAATTAATTTTTAATGAACCGCTTAAATTTTTAAACTAAAATTTTTCACTTGTCTTTTTTAATGCTTTTACTTTTAGATCTTGTCTGACTTGTTTGTATTGTTTTTTTGCTTGAAAATGAGTCTTATGCGTGATTTTAAATTTTAACTTTTTAAAAACTGTGCCGTGAATATTTTTACACATTTTATCAAATGTTTTAATATTTTAACAAATGTTTGGCGCAGTATAGCCGAATTCGGCTCTTGCGCCATAAAACTCCAAAATCACTCACTCACTCAGCAGTAGTCTTCGTTATTGGGGGGTTGGCGTCGCTGGTCTTGATAGCGCTTGTTCGTGTGCTTCAAACGCAAAGGTGATTTTGTCCCCCACATCGTGGACACTCCCTGTGTGGTCCTGGAGTGCTAACTGGGAGGCGAAGCGCTTCCCGCAGAATTCACCCCCTCAGGGGGCTCACCTTCTTTAGGTGAGTACGGGTTTCACGCTCCCGAGGTGCCCTAGTGATCTTTTTCTCTTCCTAAGGGGTTTACTGTCTTTGGTAAACATGGGCTTCACGAACCCAGGGTACCCTAGTGATCTTTCTCTATTTCGGCCCCTTTTCCTTGCCATTCAAATTTCCCTTTTCTTCTTTTCCCGTCTAGACCACAGACCTATACTAAAAAAAAAATGAACTTTTTGTTCAATATTTTTTTTTCTGATGAAAAACATACATTTCACAACATATTAGGGTTTTTAGTTTTTCTATTGCGTTAATTTGTTTCTTCTTCGTATATTTTTTTAAAATTTTTGAATATGTTTCTTTATTTTTTTTCAACTAACAACTTTGGGTTTTTCCCGACCCGCATTTTTTTGCCGTATGCGGCGTCCATTAAGGAAAATGGTGTTCTGGGGATCCTTTGGTTCCCTTGCCCCCTTCCCCAGTATAGGGGGGTTGGGGCCTAGGGATACCTCTGCGTTCCCTTTGGCCACGCTTCACTGTGACGGGTGGCGGGTAAGCCCGCCCCTGTCAATCGGCTGGGGATCTCTTCGGTCCCCCCAAAGGGGCACTGCTAAAGGGTTAGTGCTGCGATAAGGGGTGTCGGGTTTCCCCGTTGGACCCCACCCGGACGTATCACTATCTTCTGGGTGTCTCAGGTAAGCGCCGTCCCTGGTTTTGACCATTTGACCGGCCACTGCCTCCCTTGTTGGACTCCGGGGTTGGGGACGCCAGGATGAAGGGGTATACGCGTTATTATGGATCAATGCGCTGTGCCCGGGAAAAGGGCCCTTATTTTCCCCAAAAAACCAAACGTGTGAGTTTCTAAACATTCACGATTCTTGATTTTATCACTGCCAAACAATATTTGAAAAAGTGCCTTTTGCATTCCCAAAAAGAATGGGTGGGGGCCTAAATAGTAAAATGTTTGCGATCCGGTGATTTATTAGTTGAAACAAACTCTGCTCTAAAAACAAAAGTTTTTTTACTTCCCAAATCTTTTCTCCATTCTCCTCAAATAATAAGCCCTCACAAATCATAATACTTAGGGTGTCATTTCGCCCCTGACTTGTTGGGGGCATCCAAAAGGAAAAATCCGATGGGTTCTCTGATCAAGGGGTGTGTTCAGTCAGAAAATTATAAAAGTTCTCAATTATTCCAAAAAACTTTTTTACAACTTTTTAAAACCCGAATCCCCCAAACCTAAAAGCCGGTTATTTAAATTTAAAACCGTCCCTACATACCGCCCCTTGCCTTTTTAAACCAGAGGTTCGGCCTTTTAAAACTTCCTGCCGCGGTCAATTTAAACATGTTCTGATTGCATCCGTTGGACATTCTTCCACAGATTGTATTTAAAACCCAAAAAATGGTTAATTGCCCCCCGCCCCATTCATCAATAAAATTATGCCCAAAAGGGAAAAACAGAAAAATCAAGCAATTAAAACAAATAGAAATTTTTCCCTTGCGAAGCCCAAAAATTTAGCCCCTAAACCCTTCAAAAACCCCGCTCAAGCTGCCAAATCCTCTGAAAAAAACAATTTCCTCAAACAGATGAAGAAAAAACCAAAGAAAAATTTACACCTTTGAAGTTACTTAACCACAAACCAACCCCCAAAACAAATATATCAATAACCACTCCGATATCCACATCATCTTCCCCCAAGCAGAATTTTTTGCCATCCACCTCTGCAACAAATGAAATATCTCTAAACCTCAACCCCCTATTCCTGTACCCTGGGTGACGCACTTTCCACCACAAATAATTTTGTTTCCCCTATTAAAGCTTCATCATCCTGTCCCTTCCTCATCCAACTCCAATACTAAACCCCCCTACTGTCTACAACAATAAAAATTTGAATTCGAAAAAAAAAAAATTCTGATGAAAGAAAAAAAAATACTTAAAACAATAGTAGACATAAAAAGCTCCACATAAACCGCGAAAACCAGCTTCAAAAAAATATACAACGGGGGGGAAAAAATGATAATATACGACGTGGAGGATGAAATTTAACCTAATCCTAATTTTGTGATAAAAAAAGGAAAGACTTATTTCAAGGGAAGTTTACTTTTAACTCCTACAAAACAAAAAAATAGCTTTTCTGAATACCAATCATACTTGGGGGGGAATTCTCCCCACCAATCTGAAACAAAATATTTAAATGTTTTTTTTTCTTTTTTTTAATTTTAAAATTTTTTTAAAAGAAAATTTTTTAAACCTTTTTAAAATTTAAACAAAGTTTGGCGCGTATAGCCAAAACCTTGCGCCATAAAACCCCCCAATTACTATACTCCTAAAATCGCCATTTGCCATTCAAAAGCTCTGATTGGAATGGGGTGAACCGAAATCTGTGAAAACGTTTACGTTCGGGGGTCTTCTTATCGAAACATATCTGCCCCACAAACAAAAGTCTTTTTTCCTCACGAAAACTTTTCTTGATTCACCGTAACCATATCTCCTTAAATCATTAAACACTTGCCGTGGTGTTTTTCCGGGGGCCGTTTGTTGACAACCCCCGATGCGGAAATCCGATGGATTTTCTGGTCGGGGGTGTTATTCAGGTAAGAAGAATAACAATAAAAAAAACTCTTTTCCAAAAAAATTTAATTTTAACATTTAATAATCCCAAAAATACCAAACACAATAAAAGCCGGTTCTTGCTGTAAATCCGTCCCTACATACCGAACCCTCTGCGCTGTTTCAAATGCCAGAGGTTCGGTCTCTCAAACTTCCTGCCGCGGACAACTTCTTGCTCTAGATGTGCATCTGTTGGTCATTCTTCCCCAGATTGCGTCTGGGCGAAATTAATTTTTACAATCATTCTTCCCACTCAAAGCGTGTTTTAAAAGGAAAACTGAAAGGAAATTCAAATAATCAAAACCAATAAAAATATCTCTATCCGAAACCCCAAAAATTTAAAAGTCCACAAATATCTCAAACATACCCCAACCGCTAAACACTCAACAGTAACCCCAACAACCCAAACATGAAAACATCCAAAAAATAAAAAACCCCCCATTAAAATGACTCCAGCCACTTTTATCCCTCCAAAACGAATACATTAATATCCCCACCTGCTATTTCTAAATCATCTTCCTCAACTCAAGCACAACTACTGCCCCCCACATCTTTAATTTCAGCAGCGGGGTCACGCCTCCCAAACACTAATTCCGTTCTGATGCCGTGGTTCCCAACAAATAAAGTTCCTTTTTAAAAACACTACGCCCACCCATCCCCAATGTTTTCTCATCTACCATTTTCTTATCAATGCACTCCTTCAACCACTGTATCAAAGTTTACACCCTTACCAACTAAAACATGTCCTGCTGTTTAAACTGAAACCTCTGTATCAATACCATACCTTCTCCATCCCAGAATCAAAAAAATTCAAAAAGTCCAGGAAAAGTCGTCCCAAAAAAAACCTTACCTCCAAATAGACATAAAATTGACGCCTCCAAAAAAAACACACTTACAAAAATCATCAGACGGGGCATGCTTGTATACGATGTTGAAAAAGGGTGGAATCACCAAAAAGGGAAAAAAAATCCCTTTGGGGGGTGGAAAAAATTTTCGGAAGAAATTGGGAAATTATGATTGGAAACGTGAATACTCCCCCCGTTGACTCCCAACCCGTAACAGAAAAATCGTTTAAGAAAAATAACTTTTAAAAAATCTTGCAACATACTCAATTGAATTTTTAAAACAAATTTTTCATTTCTGTCGTGTATCAATTTTTTATACTTAATGCATTTCTTTCTTGACATGGTGGGGCCCTCGGAGCTCACCTCCCCAATGATTCGGGTTTCACGCCCCCGAGGTGCCCTAGTGATCTTTTTTTTCCCCTCTCCCTCTCCCCCCTTTTTTCTTTGGACATTTTTTATGTTTTGGGGGTAATTTTCGTTTATGGGTTTTTTGATAAGATATCACTGCTTTTTTAAATAACCACCAATTATTGTTTTCCTTTTTTTTACTATAACATTGTTTACAAAAATATAAAATCAAAAAATCATAAGATACGTTTTTAAAATTAAAAAAAATATATATATATTTTTCTCATTAACATAATAACAGGTCGAACCCCTATCTCCGATCTGCTGCATACCCGACCCTTTTTGCTCTAGGGGTCTCAGTAACCCTAAGCCCCTCCGCGGGGATACTATTTGGGGGAGTGGAAAGGATCCTTTCGGGGGGGGATGCGGCGGAAAAACCGTGCGTCCCCCTGACGGCTCTAAAGGAACGCTCTGCCTAAAAAGGTCCCCGAGGAAGGAACTTGGTTGCGGATGGCAAGGGGGCAGGGGCCCTTTATATCGGGAAAACCTCCTTGACTTGGCCTTGGACCGTGCCCGGCGCCCTTTGGGGGTTTTCCCCCTCGTCTACTTTGAAGAATCCTCCGGCGGTTACCGGGACGTTAGAAAAGTGGGGAATTCAGGGCCTAGCGGGGGCCCTGATGGAACTGGAAGGAATCCGTACTGCCAAACAAAATGATGACAACCAAAGAGAATAACGTTTTGCTGCCTCCTATGGAGACAAATACGTCCTCTTTAACGCCATCAAATACTCTTTCCTGGGCTGACCGGGTTGAAAACTCGACCCCGTCACTGAGCCCAGGGTTTCTTTGTGCCCCGACGGAGGCCAGAATCCGTCAACTTCTCCCATAGTGGAGCAACAAATTGTCTCGAATAAAAATAATTTTCCATCTCATGCACAGCAACAAGAATTTAGCGATTCTGCTAGATTCTTTATTATTAAAACTCCAAATACCTTTTCAAATGTATCTCCTTTTCTGATCGAGAAAGCGATCACGAGTAATATAGGGCAGGTTAAGACTATTCGTAAGATGCGCTCCGGGGACTTATTCCTCGAAGTAACATCAGCGAAACAGTCCGCCGCCCTTAAGAATTTAAATAAAATGGCCCACTTTGATGTTACTGTCGTTCCTCACAACAGCCTCAACTATTCACGAGGAGTCATCTCTGCTGCGGATTTGTTGAATGTATCAACGAAGAATACAGGAGAATATGCAGGATCAAAAGGTCTGTAATGTTCGGCGAATTACGATTCGGCGGGATGGGCAGGTGCTTAACACTAAGCACCTCATCCTGACCTTTTCTACGCCTGAACTCCCACAGTCCGTAAAGGCCGCATATCTCCATTGCCCTGTACGACCATACATTCCAAATCCGCTACGTTGTTTCCAATGTCAAAAATATGGACATTCGAAAACAGTCTGCCGCGGCCAGCCAACCTGCTCTAGATGTGCAGAGGTAGGCCATGATAGCGCAGACTGTAAAGCAAAGGAACGATGTGTTAACTGTAAAGGGGACCATTCATCATTTTCTCGATCTTGTCCAACATGGATATTAGAAAAGGAGATAACGGCAGTCAAAATAAAAAATAAACTTTCCTATCCGGAGGCTCGACGTGTTGTATCATCACGCACGCCAGTTTCCGGAAAAAGCTATGCATCTGCAACCAGCAAGAAATATGTTTCAATAGCCATTCAAGCCGACAAAACTACAGCTCCACAATCTGAAAACACCGAATCTGAAAAAACAGAATCTGAAAAACCAAGACTATTACAGTGGATGCATGCAATACTGTATCCACTCCACCCAATATTAAAAGAAATAGAAAACACGAATAAAAGAACCCCGGAGTTCCAAACAAAAAAGAGGTCAAACCTCTAAAAAAAACCACAAAACCCTGGAGAGGGTGTCATAAAAATCCATGCATCAAAAAAGCGACGAAAGTCTGAGGGAAGATCAGTCGCCAAGCCCTTTTCGTCTGCTGGCTCCCTTACGGGGAGCCAAAGCAAAGGGAATAATGTCCTTTGTTTTTTGGGAATTTTCCCGTGGCCTAAGAATTTTAAAAATTTGATGATTTCAAATCCATCTTTTTCCACGTACCAACCTGCAGGGGGTTGCTCTTCGGAGACATTTCTGAAGAGTACCATGTCAATCGGTCCCGGGTTATAATTGTGTACGACGGTAGGGGTAGGGGCGGCAAACTGGGGGTGTTCCCTTTTTACGTCCCATTTTTTTACCCCCAGTAATGTGTCACACTGAAATTTACCGGCTGGGCTGTACGGATTCATATCCATTTTTTTAGTCACATTTCCTGTGTTTTATTTTTTCCACCCAACGATTTTTGCCACAAGTGGATTTGGTCAATTACTCATAAATTTGGGCCCGCTCCTTTTATTTTACCCCCGGTGACTTTAACGGAAAACAGCCCCCTGTGGGGCCTGATGATACCAACCCCGTGGGGCGACAACCCCTCAGGGGCCCCACCTTCTTTAAAAGGGGAGTACGGGGTTTTACGCCCCGGGGTGCCCTTAAATGATTTTTTCTCTTCCTAAAAGGGGGTTTACTGTCTTTGGTAAACCCTGGGCTTCACGAACCCCGGGTTTTCCCCAGTGATTTTTCTTTTTCGGCCCTTCTCCCTTGCCATTCAAATTTCCCCCTTTTCCCGTCTAGACCACAGACCAATCTTCCAAAATGAACTATGTTCAAAATTTGTTTTTTTTTAATGGAAAAAAATTTTTTTTTATTACTAACATATTATGGTTTTTCATTTTTTAATGTGTTAGTTTGTTTCCTTTCATATATTTCTTTAAAATTTTGATTATGTTGCTTTATTTATTTTCGATTAACACCGTTTTTTTTCAACCCGCATGTTTGCCGTGGGCGTCCCGAGGGGGAAAAATGGTGTTCTGGGGGGTCCTTTGCGTTCCCTTTGCCCACACTTCTCCAGTATGGAGGGGGGTTAGTGGCCTTGGGGGTACCCCCTGGTTTCCCTTTTTGGCCCCCCGCTTCCTTACGCCCGACGGGGGGCAGGGGAGCCCGCCCTGTCAATCGGCTTTAACCCCTTCGGTGTCCCCGAAGAGACACTGGGGTATAGGGTTAAATCTGCAGATAAAGGGGGGCCGGGTTTTCCCGTTTGGGTCCTCACCCCGGACTGTATCACTATATTCCCCCGGGGTACTCCCGGTAAGCGCCGCCCTCAGGGGCTCACCTCCTTAGGTGAGTTGGGGTTTCAGCCCCGAGGCCCGTGATTTTTTTTCTCTTCCAAAGGGGGTTTACTGTTTTTTGGTAAACATGGGCTTTAGAACCCAGGGTACCCTGGGATTTTCTTTTTTGGGCCCTTCTCCTTCCCATTAAAATTTTTTTTCTTCCCCGTTAAAACCCAGATATATTGTGAACTTTTTCAAATTGTTTTTTTTCTATTAAAAAATCCCTTTTTTTTACTAAATATTATGGTTTACATTTATATTGTGTTAGTTTAGTTATTTTTTTCGTATTTTTTTTAAATTTTTTTGATTATGTTGTTTTTTATTTATTTTCGATTAACCCCGTTTTTTTTTCAACCCGCATGGCGGGGCGGCACCCCGAAGGGGAAAAGGTTTCTGGGGATCCTTTGGGCCCCTTTTGCCCACACTTCTCCAGTATGGAGGAGGTTAGGGGCCGGGTTTCCCTGCTTCCCTTTGGCCCACGCTTCATTTGGGACGGGTGGCAGGAGTGACCCCACCCTGTCAATCGGTGGTAGTACCCCCGGGGTCCCCGAAGAGACACTGCTGTGGTTAGTGCGATAAGGGGTGCGGGTTTACCGGGGATCCTCACCCTGACTGTAGCATTATATTCGGGTTTTCAGGTAAGCGCCGTGCCTTTTTTTTGGCCAGTTGACCGGCACTCTGCCCCCCTTTTGTTGATCCGTGGTGGGTGGAGGCACGCCGGGATGAAGTGGTATACGCGTTGTTATGGATCCAGATATGCTGTGCCCGAAAGGCCTCGTATTTCCCACTCTCAACATTGATGAACTATGAAAATGCAAGATTTTACATTTTCTGCCAAAAAAAAATTTTTTAAAAAACCCCTTTGCAATACATAAAGCCTTTAGAATAGGGGGTGAACCGAAATCTATAAAACGATTAAGATCCGGGGGTCTACTTATTGAAACCATTTCTGCTCCAAACCAAGCATTTCTTCTCCTAAAAAAATTTCTTAACCTCCTGTAATATAACTCCTCATTCTCAAAAAAACCTGCAGAGGGTCATTTTGAACCTGACTTGGTGAATACGCCTGAGTCGGAGATTTTAAGGATTTTTGATCAGGTGTAATCCAAGCCGAAGAATTCTAAAAAAAGATTCAGCAGTTCTTCCGACAAAAAATTTAATTTTACCTTTAATAACCCAAAACTTCCATCTCAATAAAAAGCCGGATACCTCAACTGAAAAACGCCCATAAATAAAACCG
>BMAV01016547.1:0-27706 GCA_019973955.1 Trichonephila inaurata madagascariensis
ATTGGTAAAAGGGTTAAAAATTGGGGGGACATGTATATTTTTGGGTAATCCCATCCCGGGGCGGCGACTGGAAACACAAAACCAAGACACTTAAAAATTTGAGCACATGTGTCTGTACAACATCATCCACATACCTCTGCGATGACATTGTGCCAACCATCACTAAACAATACCATGAATCAAAAGATAGGACTTTCCAGAATGTAATACCAGCTGTTCAGGAGCTCTGCAACTCGACAGAAATATCAGATTCAGCAAAGTCAGAGGTCTAGTGACGCTTAACACCTTCGGCGGAAGCTGTTGATCTTGGCAGGGGTGGTTATTTGAGCCACCAATCTACCGGTCCACAACTAATACGTGCATGCCTTAGACGACTGGGATGAAAAAGAGTCCTTATTCGGGCCAGTTATTAGGCACTTTTATTTATGTCCCATTGTTGTTTGCGAAATGCTGAAATAGGGATCGCTAGTATCACTCCCTTCTTAGAAGGGAATATACAGCCTTCCTTCCAAGTTGTTTTTGCTTTTGATGGACTTTCTAAGCGATACTTAGAGAGGTTTTTCCCCGCCTTTACGCAATCGATATACATCTGTAGTAGATTAGGGTGTCGTTGGAAAGTTTTTCCGTTGACATTGCGGGCAGTCTCTTGTTAATGTTGAGGGTATAGTGAACATGTGCACAGTATCCGTATGAATCACTAGTCACGATTTATTGGGAATGCCTTCTTTTGACTCTCCATGGAATGAATGCATAATCAACCATTAGCGTCCGTCTGTGTGGTCTTTTAGTCTTTAATTGTTGGTTCACCATTCCAGTGATAAGCTGTTGAGTAATCTTGGAAGAGTGATTTAAACCCTTTGAAAAATGGCCCGATTACCGCATGCCTTGACCTGATCGAAACCCCCCGGTCCGTGGATCAAATGGTGCGGGCTGCCTAAAAAAATTAAACTATTGCCATTTGTTTTAAAGTGGTGCATTTCTCTCTGATTTGCACAACTTTCCACAGAAATTTGTTTTATATTCCACGTTAAATCCCTTTTGTTCATTTTTGATGTAACTATATTTTATTCTGAAGGCATATTTAAATGTAACTAAATTAAAATTGTTAAATCAAAACTATCTAAAATATAAGCAATCAACGTGTCCCACCCTCAGCGAGTGGCGGTAAAATTATCGAACGTTGACCGGTCTGCAGTGATAAAAGGTTGCCTTAGATGACTTGGACGAATAGGAATTCGTATTCAGGCCAGTCGTAAATCACTTTTTTTCCTGTTATTTGTTGTTTTGTAACTTGCGGAGGAAAGGTCTGCTGTATACCCGAAAACAATGATCATTTGACTTTATAATTAAGTTCAACTGCTCGATGAACGTCTTAGAACACCATTTCATAATTCCATACATTGTCCTGGGCTGGCAACTGTGGAAATGGAGTCGCTGATGTTTCAGTGTTAAAGGCAGAACTCGTAAGGAGGCGAGGAAACTCTTTCTCCCAATAAACTGCAACTAGAAAAGGACAAGGAAGAAAACACTTAATGACTTGTCCAAAAGGAAGGTAATTTTATATATATCCCAATTACGTAACACTCAGCATGTTAAGTTTGAGAGCCGACAATTAGAGGTTTAGATTCAACATTCATGTGTGTGTGCCAAAGCCAACAACTTGTAACCAACCCTTATGGTGACCCATAACTTGAACACTAGAGGACAGTTTAGCTTAGAACAACTGGCTGAATATAAACTCAATAGAAAGATTGACTAAATCTAATGAACTAGTCTAATTAGTGATGTAAACGACTATGGAACATGTATCAAATACATCAACCATCTCAAATACATACAGCTAACCTCACCATTGTTTTGATTGGACATGTGACATTAACTGAATGGATACTGTAATGCAATTTACACCTTGTTTATTCATGACATTAATATTTATGATAAAGACAATATTTTTTTAAAAAAATCATCAATTTGTATAGATTTGACAATTGGCAACGTAAATTGATGAAGTTCGTGTCGGTTGCACCAATGAATAAAATGCCCAAGGACAATGTCCAACCTTATATATTGTCTCCAATAATAACTTTCCATCTAACATTCATTAGATAAATATATAAAGCGTATCATTTTCTGGAAAAGATATTTTACTTTTTTTATAAATATAATTCTTTAAAAGGTATGTCAGAAAAAAGAAATATTGACGGAATTCATGAAATTTGTATTTAAACTGCAATGGAGATTTGTGGCTTTGTTTTAAATCTTGGCAGTGTTCTACTTGCTATGCAAATGGTATTATGAACAAGTTTAATTATTTCTTTTGCAAACTTGTTATTGAAACTAATTTTTTTATCGAGAGAATTGTGAGAACAAAAATGCAGAATTTTCTTGTGAGTTTTTTTTTTCCTCCCGAACTTGGATTAATTCTTGAAGAAATATTCGACAAGGATAAATGAGAGAATTCAAATACGTAAAATTGATTCTCTGCTTTTTAATTTACACTTTTTTAAATCATGATGTAAAAAAACAATTACTTTAACAATTAATCTTTGAATATAGGAGATTAAAAAGTTTAAAATAAATTACATTTTATTTTACAAATTATCGTGCATGGTTTCAGTTCTTAAAATAAAACATCTCTCAAGTATTTTTATTTCCTCAAACTCGTAATAATTACCTACAGTTCATCTCGTTATTTACATTTAGTTTAGTCCTTTTGAGTAAACTATTCAAAAGGAAGAAAAATTCGCCAATTTGTATCTAATTAAAACGTATTTCAACTATTTTAAAAATCACACATAATAATACATGGTGTATTATCATCCCAACAACCTTTCTGAAAAGCGTAGGGGCACACTCGTCCCTTTAAAAAAACAGGTTCTTTTTTATTTATTTTTTTAAAAAGAGAAATAAAGCAAGAAAAGAAAATACAAAATAACATGAGTCACTGCAAAATCAGTTTAATTAAAAATGTTTGGCATAGTTTGAGTTCACAAACACAAACTTCTATTCCTTACTATTCTACTTTTTCTCGCCATTTTTATTTTTATATCTCCTAAAGATCTTTAATTAACTCCGAGATTTACGGAAATAAAAGAAAAGAAACTTGTTTTTCATTATTAACACATTTTCTGTTCTTCTAAGTATCAACGCGACGAGGTTTGATTGTGAGTTTTTTGTGTTTTCGAACTTATACTCATTAAGAATTATAAAATACAAAGCAGGAAATCGTCTTCTTTTTCAGAAAAGAATGAAGAATAAAAATAAATTATGTGATAAACACTAAGTAAATTATTTTATCGCCTTATGTTACTTAAAAATAAAGTATCTATTACTTAAAAGTAACATATACAAAATTTAGTATTTATCTTGATAATTTAAACAATTTATAATTAAAGTCGTTTCGTAAATTTAACGCCGAAGTACATTATTATTGTATGTAATACATTTTTTTGTATAAGGAAAATTAGGACTGAAAAGTGGATCGCACATATTGAAAGTTCGAAAAGCACTGGTTTATAGGCATTCGAAAAAAAAATTTCACACACAGTTCTGTTTTAAACTTTAAGAGATTACACATACATTGAGAGGGAACTACTTATCTGGAGCTATAGACTTCAGATAACAGATATCGTTTCTTCGCAGAGATGAGGGTAAAAAATTTTTGGTAAAAATAATGGACCATAAAATAAAGTTCAGAATTTATAATCTAATCCAATAAATCAAAATTAAAATTTACGAATAATTAATGCCTTAATACCTTTTTATTGATAATTTTTTAATGAACATCTAAAATTTTTGACAAAAAATATCATGGTTCAATATTTGTTTAAAAAATCTTTTTTGCCTTAATAATCCCAAAATGCATAATTAAACGCCTGTTTTTTTCTCAGCTTTTTCATTTAAATATTTTACACTTTCTCGATAATGTCAAAGAACATCATATTAAAACCATTTGATGTTTATTATTAATTTTGGCATCCCATCGGCTTATGTAATTTTAAAGTTTTTATCCACCATTATACATATTATGTGGTAAAATTATTTTTCTTCCTGGTTTAACATATATTCTCTTTTTTGTAATCGATTCCTATAAATGGTTTTGATAAATGGTAGGGAATCAAATGCTCATATCAAAATTATATTTGCAGTGCTTCACATTTTCTTTATTTATACATGGATCGAACACATAAAATACAAATTTGCTTTGCTCTTAGTATTTTGTAGCAATTTCATATTTTGATGATAATTATACCCAGGGACGGCTTAAGAGTATAAAACGGGCCGGGGCCCCGGGCCTCTTCTCCCCCTCCACTCAGCCAAAAATCCTGATTTGAATAATTTCAACGGTCAAATGTGTTTTTCGGGGCCCGAAAACTGGGGAAATTTCGGGGAAAATGTCAATTTGGTTTTATGTTATGACCCGTCCAATTTTGCCTAGGCCTACTACCATACACCCTCACTACTCATTCAGTTAAAAGGCGGCAGTCGGTTGTTCCGGTCTGTGCGATTGTAAATCATGCACATTTATTTGTTTCGGGTTATTGTTTGTACCAAAATTTGATTGAGTACGCTATGTCTGTCTACTTTTATGGTCATATGTGGGACCTACATTTGTGTAGGGACCCAAGGCCTACTTTTACTCAGAGACCCAGAGCCTCAAGAAGTCTTAAACGACATCCCTGATTATACCTTAATTCACATTAAAATGAAACTTCAAGAATTGTCGAGAAAATAGCAAATTTTGAGGTAGTCATCTCACCCAGTGTTACAAGTGCTAAAATACGCAGCTCTTTGGTTCAAATTCTGTGAAATATAAAGCAGATGTCTTCTACCTGGGTTCTTAGGAACCTTAAGGTTATCTGGAACTTTGACAGAGGTTCTGCAAGGAGTAACTATTTGTTTAATCAAAGCACACCAAAACTTTATTAAAATTCTAATTTTTACAAGAGTACAAATTCTTAAAGGCAGTTTGCTTTTAAAATTGAATAAAACTAAAAATTTTATGGATCATATTTCATCTTATGTAGAGTCAAGGTTACTCGTAGGTGACATCATTTTCTGAAACCCCAAATTTTGTTAATTTTAACTAAACCACCAAAGTCTTTTTACCACTTCTGATTGTTATTAATAGCATGGCTATGTAAAGTCACCGTAGTGAAAAAGTCACCAAGAAATTGTGAGATTTGTGGTCCTAATTTCTAATGATGTGATGGAAGAGGTCACAATTTTCTTCGTATTAAAAAATATGCTAGCCATGACAACCAGATGATATGGGATTCTTTTTATTTTTTATTTTTTTTTTTTATTTTTTCCGGAACCGATATGACCCCCCATCTTTCACCTCGTGCTCGATTATCGTTAAGTTTCGGTATAACCTATGTGTATATAACGGTTTTCTATTTCAATATTCTTGACAAGGCTTTTCTTTAACTCATAATGAATTGAATTATACAAGACATCACGTCATACTTGATTTTTTTAATTGCTCGCGTAATGGAAAATATAGTTTTAACTGTAACTTTTGCTCTTAAAATAGTGCCACGTCGTCAAATTTTGTGGTGAGTTGATGCAACGTTGCAGTAACCACTGAATCTGTCTAATCAGCGTACGAAAATCTGAAAATTATTTGAGCAAAGAAAGTTCTTTAACTTCTGGAAAAAGGAGTTTATTAACTGAAATATTTTGTATTGAAGAGAAAAACTTTTTTGACTGTCGAAATTTTTGCGTCTGTGGTTTGTTGATGCTTTTTTGTAGCGCTTGTTTAGGTAACATAACGTCAAGAATCGTACATAAAGTTTTGATTGTAATCATGATGTCTGTGAAAATCAATGGTACATTTCAATGAATTTAATGCATTTAGAAGTAAAGCGCAATATATATATATATATGTCAGGTTTGAAAAGTTTAGCTTCAAAATTTTAAGTAAGTAATAAATAAAAAGGAACAACCTTTAAACACGCGTAAGGATTTGTGCAAAAAAAAGTATTTAAGGAGAAGACTCAAAGGAGAACGCATACCAAAAGGTTTTTAGCGGGGCCCCCGCCGAAGTGTTGTTTATTGTTCTATGGTTGCGCCCCAAAGGGCCCCCATGGATTTTATGTGAAAGAAAAAAAGAAGTATTTTAGAGATGATCCCCCTCCTCTTTTTAATAGCAGGTGTTAATTATATATTTTAAAAAATTTTTTTTGAAAAATTTTTGTTATTTCAAGAATAATAGATATTTATGAAATAACTAGATAAGTCAGAAGTATATAAAACTATTAAATTTTAAGATTAACAGGTATTCTATAGAAAATATTACCCATCGTCAAAGAAGAAATGGGCACTGAAAGTTATATTGAACAAGAAATGGGAAAAAAAACAATTGTACTTACCCTCAGTTCAGTATGTTTGAGCAGAATTAATTTTCATTTATACAAGCTTCCACTGTTGCCAACTCAAAGTTGCACAAGGATTGGGTTTGTGAAAAAAAAAAATTTAATAAAAAAAGTGTGCCTGTTTAAAAAATGAAAAGGGAAGTGTCATCCACAACCTTGCCTAATAAGTAAAATAAAGGCATTTTATAAAATTTTAAATTAATATTCTCTTACAATTTTCGTTTGAAAAGTTTAAACAATGTTTTTATGAAGGAACAGTTTTTCTTCCCAGTAGTAAATTATTTATGTTTAAATATAACTATTTCTGCATCATACTTTTTTTTCTTTCTGTTTAACTAATGTTAGCAATATGAACAATAGTAAGTTATATCATCTGCTTTGCCTCGTTATTTATCATTTAATTGTCCGCAATAGAGATAAAATGTCTTTATCGAAACTTACCTATTTATGATCAATTAAACTATAAAACGACTTTGAAACAGTTTATTTCCACTTTAACGATGCATTATTAGTTATTCATTGAAAAATTGGTTATTTCATAGAATAACTAAAAGTTCGTAACTTTAATCTAAAGTATGAAATTTTTCATCTATTATATACTTTAACTCTGTCTTCTATTTATTTCATGAAATACCCGGTTAATCTAAAAATAACTGAATTGTACACTTTAACGGTAATATATATACATGATCAAAAATAGGCTGATTACGAAAGTGGTGAACAAACAGAGAAAGTAAAAAAGCCCTTTATAGTCTTTCTTTTATGATGTAGATATAACTTCTCCCAAGAGATATAGGCAAATAGGATCTGACTAGGATTTGAATAAATTATGCAGAACGGTCCAGACGGTACTCAATTGCAATAATGATACAATTAACTATAATAACATAATATGTGTAATAAATCATCCTTTGCAGTAGAAAGTGTCAACATGACCACAATTTTCTTCTTGGCGGAGGATAGCCCTTGCATCTAGTTAACGGAAACAGAAATAAATGTAAATAAAGGGGGAAATATGTATTACTTTACAAATATATCGATAAGAAAAATACGTATGCGTCAAATAATATAACATCACATTAAATTAGCTTCAAAAATATACAATAAGTAAAGTAATGTATAAAATCTGAATATGGCATTTACTAAGAAGCTTTCGTGAGATACAGTAGACTTAAGAGGACTTGAACTCTGTACAATCTACTAAAACCCAATGTTCAAGAAGAAAAGTTGGTTTAAATATCAGAGTCAGTGAATGTATATTAACATCAAACAACCAAAAAATACAAGGGCTATTGCAACGGACCCTGTAGTTTTGAACCATAGTCAAATGACAAAGACATCTGAGCTGGTACCTTCCTCTTCACGAGCTTCCACACCATGCCAAAGGGAGTATTTTTTACCCCGACAAATTTTTAACGTATATCAGCCCTTCTACACGGTGGGTCTTCAGTGGCACTAGGCTCGAACTCATGACACGCTGGTCAGGTTTAAATAGAAGAAATTCTTAAATTCGAAAGAATATACAGTCTAAATTGAATTTATTGGCAATCAGTTTTACTTTCTATGTTAAAAAGTAATGACATACCATCATAGATCCTTAGCAATTTTTCCATTCTGTATGCCCACATTTTGTAAAACAATAGCTACTTTTGTTGCCTTTCTTTGCCCTAAATATGGATACTTGATATGTATATTTGTTTATAGTTATATATATCTGCGTTTTGTAATGATGTACATAGAGTGTGTTTTTGTTATAACCATATATCACTATACGCTCTCTAGTAAACTAAAAAGTGTCTATCGCTGGCTAAGCAAAGTGATCCCTTAATATATTTTTGGGAACATTAGTAGCATTATAATATTTATAGAAACCTTTGATCAATTAGAATATTTATTAGAACATTAGAGTAATCTGAGAATATTTTACACATCTTTGTTCCATTTAAACAAGGGGTACTCAAACTTTCTTTTCTGCTGAGCCGCATACATATGTCAGCTATTTCACAGGGCGCAAATGAAGATAAGGGGGGAAGGGGGGGGGGAACTTCAAGACCAACTTAACATTGAAATTTTAAAAAGGGGGAAAATTGATTAAAAATTATAACCCTTTTCGCTTTTAATTATCATTTTTTTTTTTTTTTATTTTTTGTCCTAAAAAACTAAATTAGAAGCATTTTAAAAAACACTCCTTCAAAATTTCTGCATCAGTAAACGGTTTCATATGATTTCCAATAATATAAAAACTTCATAGGGTGTCTTTTTTTACAGCTGTGAATACCACTGACAAAAAACTTGTTGCTGTTAAAGATGATTCAAGAAAGCCATTTATCACCTCTTGAAAGGATTTTGAGGAAAAATTTTTTGAATATTCCTGTTTAAAGGGGATTTTTAAATACGCACTTTTTTGACAAATGAAACAATTACTGATCCATGTTTTTTTTTACTACAAAAGTCAACCCCCCAATCGTCTTTAAAAGATATATTTTCTTCGAATATTTTTTCCAAAAAATACGAATGATAATTAAAATTGTTTCACTAAAAATGGTAGCTACCCAGTGCTGCCAAATCACTAATCAGAAAAAAAAACATATCAATTTCCCCCCATACGACATGATGCAAAAATTGATGTTTGAAAAAAGAACCCCCAAATTTTTTTTAATTTAATGAATTTTCAGGAATGGCCCAAAAGTGGGCCGATGATGAGTATCGCTGGGCTAACCGATACTCAAAGTGGTTATGGCGACCGGGAAAGGGGCCACGCAGCAAAAAAAAATAATTTGGAGGTCTTTGAGGTCAAGGGGTTCAGTGATAGTGGGCCCAATAAATTTGATAGAAATAATTTTTAAAAGAAAATTTAATCAAGTGAAAACCAAATTTTACTTATTTAACAGATTTATTAACTAAATTGAATGAGTTTAATTTACACTTACAAAGTGACGACATACATTTTTTAAAACAATATTTTAGCGTTTCTTTCTAAATTAAAGTTAAAACAGTATAATATTGGAGCTCACGAATTCTCTCAATTTTGTTTTATTCAGATTTTGAAACCAGATTTGATGCAATGAACCAATGCTTTGACTATTTTAATTACCACAGTAGGCAATGAATTCATATGATCCATTGAAAAAAATGTCGCATTACAATAGGTACTGATAGGAATAATCACTAACGAAGATTTTAAAGTTTAGAAACAGATGTCAGCACAATTTATGTTTTAGAAAGAAAAAAAGGTTTTTTATTTAATTTAAAAATTGAAGAAAGTTTTTTTGCTTTCCCGTGAGGGATATTAGTGTGGTTTTTCTTCCAAAACAAAAAAAAAGGGGGAAAAAATTGGACATTTAAACAGGGTTTTAAAAGTTGAAACCAAGATTGATCCAAATGTTAAAAATTTGTTTGTGAAACTCATCCCTCCCTTTAAAATAATTTTTTGTTTTTTTGTTTTTTAGTATTAAATTAATTTTTTAATTCCCATTCTTTTAAAATTTTTAAACTTATTTTTTTAAGTTACTTTAACTTTTTAAAGTAGTAGTAGAACCAGCTGTCAGAAAGACATTTAAGTTAAAAAAATTTTAAAAAAAAATCGGTTTTTTTATAAAGGGTCTACCCCAAACAAAAAAATGGGGGGGGTCTGGGCAAAAGTTTGGGGAAACCCCGGGCAGACGATGGACCAAATAAGGTTATCTGCTCTATGGACTGGTTTTTGAGAAGTAATTTTCTACTCGTGGAAATTTTTCACAAAGACAAGAACGTGGGCCCCGTTGGTCAAGGACCCAAAAAAGGGAACAACTTCTCAAAAAACCATTTTTGAGACTTTTTGGGAAAAAAATGGTCTGGGGGGAGAAACAACTTTTCTCCTTTTAAAGGGAACAAAAAATTCTGGGTAGCATTGCCCAGAACTTTACCGGACCCTCGCCATGCCCTTAATCTGCACCTTTGATTGTGAACCACAAAAACGCAGCCGGGGGGCACCTTTTTGATCACAGGGCCGTGTGGGGCGATGTACGTTAAATCTGTCGAACCAAACGTCCTCCGTTTGGGGTGGTGTGGTATTAAAAAGTGCCGCTCAGTTCTCCTTGTCCGACCATGGTTCAAAATTCGAGGGCCGGCCAAAACCCTCGTTTAGCTGAAAACGGTAAAACCACTACCAATTTTGTTCAGAGGATGATTAGGGGGGTTCTCTTTAGTGATGACCCTTTTGTTTGGGCAGTGACTCAGACATTTTATCATCTGGGAAAACCGGGGTTCGATATCCCCTTTAACACCTAAAAAAACCCTTTGTTGAGGGGGTTTAAAGGAGATCTTAACAAACGGTTAACCCCCAACCTTTGTGTTTTTATAATATTCTGACAGGTTGGGGTTGGGGACATGATCCTTGCATCTTATATTATCTTTTTTTGTGGGCATTGGACCAAAAATTTATCTTTTTAAAAAAAGAAAAAAGGCTAGTTTGGGGGAAAAAATCTAAGGGGGATATTTAGATTTGGGAAAAGTCTGCTTTGTCCCCAATTAATCTAATGGACGGTATGAACTTTTTCAATTGCAGCTCGAAAATCAGCTCCAAGGATCATCGATGACCTCAAGAGGGCCTTGGGGCATGAGTGGGGGTGTTGCTAAAGGGTTTTATAAGAAAAAATGAAACCCCATTAGGGTTTTTAGCTGTTAGGGCGATCATACATCCTTTTGCGTTTTTTTTTTTAACTGGGGGTGTCCGTCGCTGCTTTGAAGGACAAGGCCCGTTTTTTTTTTGGGGGCACGTTGCGTCGATTTTTTGTTTTTCCATAGATTGGACTTATATCAGATGATAATTTGGGCAAGTTTGGTTTTATTTTCTCTGTTAGTTCTTTTTTTTACTGCAAAAAAACCCATTTGTCCGTTTAAATCCATTTTAATTACGTTGACTTCCATGGTAGCCAAGTTGTATTGGCATCTAGTTTGTGGCCAGTGATGCTTGTGTCAAACCTCGCGTTTGAATTTTTATTTAACTAGATGCATGTTAAATCTATTGGGCCTGAAAGTCCTCAAGACAGCTTGGAGTGGATGTGGAGAACGGAGTACCACACATTTCATTTTTCGATCTCGACATCTGAGTGGTTTTAAAATTACGAGACCTGACAGACAGCTCGATGACTTGGAAGTGTTCTCCAAACCACATTTGATGATGAAAGGTTTTCACAGGATAAAATAATACTTCATTACGTTGGGATAATTTCGAAATGTATATTTTCTGTTTCGTAATTAATTTGTTAAAAAAATCGAAGTATCCGACGATTACTTCCTTACTTACATACAATTTTACATTGGTAAGTTCATTTCAGTGCAATATCATGAATTGGGGGTGATCATTTTGTTATACCTATTTCACTCTGATCTGTCAAAAAATGCTTAAATATAATATGAACTTCTCCCTTATGTGTAATACATTATGAGATACTGCGGTTAATCTCATAGACATTCACTGAAACTGGGAAACGTTTATTAGAAATGTATTGAGGTCTTTCTACGTACAATAGATGTATCTTCGAAAAGTATATAATTTTATGGGATTGTTATTGATATAAATCTCCCTAATAGGGTAAAATCCTATGGAAAGTTATTTCACGGCACACAATCTCTATTATTTTCCGTAATTTATTACTGGTGAAAATTTACTGCAGGAAAATTAATATTTTGGCCAGAGGCAATTGTGATCTAAGATGCAATCTAAGCAGTGGAACCTTTTATGGAACTTTCTAGAATGTTTTCAAAAACAGTCTCAAAAAGCTCTGACCCAGCTACATTACGAACAGGGTCATATTTCCTATTTATTTTTCACTGATAAAAAAAATCACTCACCAAAGCAGTTGTATAATGATTGCATCATCATTAGTTGATCCGAAATACTATCCCTTTAACATCAACAATCACTCCTCTCTTAATCAAACTTTTTGACCCAATGGTTACTCATGAAATTACACCAAGTGCAGCCTCCATATGGCAATATCAGATCCAAGTAAATCACGAATGTTTTCCTCGGGGTTTCCAGAAACGGATACGTCCATCCTGATGCTTCCCGTTAAGCCGGTACTCGTCTGAGAAGACGTCGGGGTATCCTGCATTAGTTTGTCATCAGGCACACCACTATCACTTCGCGCCTTGCGGGTAAAATGCCAAAGAGAGCCGCAATAGTGGCCGTCGTGCAGATAGTTCATGCTGCTCCATACGTCGTCGCATTGCCTGTACGGATACTCGTCATGCTGCAACTAAGCCCACATTCTGACTTAAGGTCCAAGATGTGTCGTCAAGACCTAAGAACACCTACCTAACGACCTTAAAACATGTCCATCCCTTTGGGTGTTAGTGGCTGGAGGTCTTTGAGATTCTGTATAGCATTCAGTACGATCCTGCTGAAATAATCGATTCCATATAACATGAGCCACCCAGATATTCATGACGCTGCCTGTTGTACCGTAAGACAGTGCTTCTCAAACTTTCAATGTTCGCTACCCAATATTCAATCATAGTTTTCATCTCGCCCCCCCCCTCCTTACAATAAGAATATATTGAATTCAATAAGCTGCAATACAACTTAAACCTCTTATATGTCAACGGCGTATATAGACGTCTCGCTCAGTCATAGCGTTAATTGCCACGGACGTATATATACATCTTTCCGAAGTACGATCTTTTCTTGGCAGTGCTCTCCATAAAATAATTTCGAAGGCTTTGGAATGCAATAAAAGGACCTAGACAGTGTTTGCGAAGGATTTACTTATTTTAGAGAATATGCTTATTTTTTTCTCCCCCACCCCTTTCCCAATACGTCCCATACGCATGCCTACATGGAAAACAGTGGCATAGGGTAGCAAATCACAAAATTTTAAGGTATCCGACTATGTTCAGTACTATGATTTTAAAAAAGAGCATAAATGAATACATTTTATGATATTTAGTGTCACCTAGATTAGACTACATGTATACAGTTGTTTTAAAGACATTATGACAAAAAAAAATATTTAAATACAATATTTTGGCAAAAAATTAACTTAGAATAACCTTTTTTTCAAATGTTCTCCGTTTGTAAAAAATGCTTCTATTGAATTAATATTTTGCCTGTATATAGCTCAGACCTCTGAACAGAGGCTCAACTATGATTTTTGAAATATTCACATTATTTTCAGAGTTACAACCATTTGAAATAATTATCGGCGTATTTTCTTAAAATTTCTCCCTTCAGTTTTCGTAAAACATGGATAAACCAACTTCCGAGTTATGCATTTCAAAAATTCTAGTTGAGCCTCTGTCCAGAGGTCTGAGCTGAATACAGGCAAAAATATTAATACAAAAAAAGCATTTTTACAAAAAAGGGGAACATTTGGAAAAAGATATTCTAAGTTATTTTTAAAATATTATTTAAATAAAAAATTTTTCATGATGTCCTTAAAACAATTTTATACATGTATTCTAATCTAATTGACACTAAATATCATAAATATTATCCATTTACACGCTTTTGCAAAATCACGGTTCCGAACGTAGTCGGATACCTTAAATCGGCAGGTCAGGAATTAGTTATAAACCGTACAAATTATCAAGATAAGTGTTAATTTTTGTATATCATTTTATATTTGTCAAACTTATGAGATCACTAGTAATTATTAATCTTGTTCTTAACTTTATATTGTTAAATTAGTTGCAAAATACATTGTGCACGACTAATACATTTATAAGTGTATTATATCAGTGTAAATGTTTATTTTATTTTTTATGCCAGAATGTATTTTTTTTTGTTTACTTTTAGTAAATAAATAATTTTTTAAAATAATCTTTTGTTTTCGACTTTTTAATATGCTCGCGCCCCCTCGTAAAGTTATCACGCCCCCTTCGAGAGGGCGCGCCCCACAGTTTGAGAAACGTTACCGTAGGGCCTAGTTCGAATCCCAGAAAAAAAATGAGTGTCTGTAAATGTATAGTGTCTGGGCGGCATGAGGGCTCTCTAAATATTCGTAAATCCAAAAGTCCTCTCAAGTGATTGGTGAAAGGAGAAGAGAGTGGGAACCCCTGAACACTCCTAAGAGTTTTTTCCCTCAAATTCGGGGTGGAACGCAGCCAAATCGTACTGTAACCTGCATGGTGCTCAAAGCAGTTGCTAAAGACCAACGTAAAAATTAGCCCCTCACCGCGATGAATTTCATGGACCTTGATCCAACCAAACCGTCAATCTCTCTCTCTCGGTTCGTATTAAAAACCATAACAACTGATTCGTATTGACAGTCATTAGATTCAGACTCAATGTCAGCTCCAATACCGGAGTACGATAAAAGATGTTCTCGATAAGCCTCCGATATGTGCTGGTAGCCATTGCTCCTTTTTATACAATGCATAACACGATCTTCTCACAAACAACTTTCAAACCCGCTTTACATTATACGGAATCTGCTGCACAACTTTCCTTTTTTGCAGAATTTGTGACATCATTTCTCCTTCTTGCGTCACTTAAGAAGTGCGTTTAAATGCAGTTTTAACGGTCAACAATGTCATTGCGATGTATTCAACCATAATTTTTTTAATTTTAAATATTTCCTTTTTGTTTACCAACAGTACGTTTAAGCTTTATGTTTCCTTTTATCCTTATGACTACATATATCCATTAATTTTAATTCTCATTAAATTTTTTTACGATCTCTTAGTATACACAGATTAAAGATTAAATGTTTTTTAAAAAGGCTTATTTTGGTATGCACATCAATTCCCAGAGGTAATTAATCAAAATAAATAATTTTTTCCTATTTTCATTTGTTAAATTCAGTAAAAAAGAAATGGAAGCATTTAATTGTCCAATTAAATGGTCTTCCAAATGTTTTAATTATTTTTAAACGTTACGTTACATGCTTTTTTTTTTCTTCTTCCAAGTTATTTGAAAAAAAAAAACAAGACATCAATAATTAGAGATCAGAAATGATAACATAAACCTTAGAAAGCCTTTTATTCTGCCTCAATTATTACAAAAATTATTAGTTTTATTTAATCTCTCTCACACTCTCTTTTTAATGTTTATTTACGATTATTTTTTTCTTTTTGAAATAAGTAATGCTTGTGCTATATGTGATACCCATCTATCCCCTCAAATAATCTCCTTTTTTTCACAAAATGTAGATGCACAAAATTCTATTAATCCCAGAAATGTTTTGAAATGTCATTTGCCCCTATTAAAGAATGAAACAAAAACTTATTTATTTTATTTTATTTTTATTTCAACGTTCATTAGTATTCAATGTGTAGCACTGTCACATTTAAAATTCCTTAAAACATTTTGCTTCCCTCAAATTTTTGTAATTTTTTATGTACAATGGTCAGTTGACGAGGGCGACACAGGTAAATGAATAATTCAACTTCCTAAATACCTCATCATACCACGAGAGGAGAGACCTCATTTCATTCCCAAATGCCCTTCCTACCTTCTCTTTCCCATTACTTTCGGCGAATTGAATCAGGTCTCGAAAAAGTTATTTGAGTGCTGCTGGACAAAAATATCATGACCTCAAACATTGGTCTTAACAACTTAAATACAAGGTTCATGCGAATTGTTGAAGTTTCATAAAATCTGTAGAGCGTAGTAGTGTGATTCAACACAATAAACGGCTGAAAAGAATTGAGAATAAGTATTTAGAGAAAAATTGTAGATTAATCCGAATTACTTCTGTTAATAAGTAATAATTCTTTTTCTTTCAAAGCACTACAGCCGGTTACCGGCAAAGGCTGTCTCGGTCAGCTTCGACCAGTGATACTCAAACGGTCGCCCGCATGCCGCATGCGGCCCACCGAGCCATTTTAAGTGGCCCTGTCAGTGCCCATTGCTCTGAAAAATTAACTTATTTATAAAGAATAATATATTAAAAATTTTGTGTCAAGAAATTTAAATATATCAATTTTACTTTTTGCTGTCGATGTCGTACGAGTGCAAATTTGTATTCTTTTTTTTATTTGTAACGGTTACGGTTAGTGATAACAGACACCAGCGAGAATAGTGAGTTTTATGGGTGGAACTAATTTGTAACTTTCTTTCATATCTTGTGAAAAATATTCGAAGAAAATATATCGTTTCAAGACGATTGGGAGGTGGACTATTTTGTGGTGAAAAACAAATATGGATCATTAATTGTTTGATTTGTCACGAAAGTACTGTATTTAAAAAATATCAATAAACAGGAATCTCATTCAATGACACTTTTCCTCGAAGCTCTCTTTCAAAAGGTAATAAATGGGGTTTCTCTTGTGAATAATTTTTGCAGCAGCAACAAAGTGTTTTGCCAGTGGCAATGTCACAGCGGTAACACAGACATCTTATGAAGTTTGTTATATTATTGGTAATCATATGAAACCGTTTACTGATGCAGAAATTGTGAAGAAGTGTTTCTTAAATGCTTCTGATTCAGTATTAGTGACAAAAATAAAATATATAAAAAATAGTAATTAAAAAAAGCAAAACTGGAGTTAAAATATTTTGATCAATTTTCCACATTTAACCCCCTTCTTTATCCTCATGATGCGGCCCACGTGAAATTGCTAATATATGTTTGCGGCCCGCGTGAAATAGCTGACATATGTATGCGGCCCAGCAGAAAAAAAGGTTGAGTACCTCTGGCTTAGACTATCTTGATCTATTTGATGCTATGTTCCTCCATCGGTTTACTCCCAAGTCCTTTAAACACTTTACACTTTATCCATCCACCTTATTCTCGGTCTTCCGTTTCCTTTTCCCTCTGGAGCTTGGAAAGTTATTTTCTTTAAAGGATCTTCATCGCTATATCGAAATAAATGTCCCAGCCACCTTATTTGGATTATTTTGACTATGTTACTTTTTTCTGCCCAAGTCATCTGGGTGAGATCAGAAAGTAATAATTTTAAATTACCAAAAATATATGATTATATAAATTTCATACATAATTTCAAAATTAGTAATTCATAAAAAAATATGCATTTGAATTTAAAATTCTCCTAAACTTAAATTTATATATATAAGGAGTACAAATAAAACTTCCCCAAAAAGATGGCACCACCATTAAGTTAAGGTGAAATTTTCAGATATAAAACATCATTCGTAAAGTTGGACACATGGCAACATCTTAACTTTGGAGTATTAGTGATTTTGTATCAGTACCACAATTTTTGTTTCGTGCGAACATGTCGAGTTTTGAGCTGAATAAATGTCATTTGCGGAAACATTTGATTTCCTTCTTTAGTTTGAAAAACTCAGGCGCTGAGGTGCATCGATTGTTTATAAAAGCATAGGATGAGCCTGCTGCTTCGAGCGAGAGAAGCTGTTGTAAATGGTTTCAAAAGTTTGTGAAGGGTGAGTTTGACATCGAAGAAAAAAGAAAGTACGAGAAGATTATTGGATGAAGATTTGTAGCAAATGCAGGAAGAACTTACACATTAGGGGTGACTTAATAAGGAATTTCACATCGTTTAAAAAAATCGTTGTGAATGATTCAAAAGCAAAAAAATTGGGCTCCGTATCAGTTGCGAAACTAATCCTGAGTGGGTACTGTATCAAAATTCTTCGGGGGCCCTTTTCTGAAAAATAATTGTGCAATTAAATAATTTAAAAGAGTCATGTCCACATCATTGGGCCCCAACTCACCAAAGCTGATTGGCAGCTTACACATGTTGTTTTCAAACTAGGGGGCTGTCCTAGGGGGCAGAACTATCAAGGGAGCCGATGATCTTCGGAAAGTCGAAAATAAAAAGATTATTTAAATAATATATCAATTTATTAAAAAAGACAAAATTTATTCTGACAGTAAGCAAATGGCATTTACTCTGATATAGATTCTTATGAATTCAGCGGCACAATAATTTGATACTAGGATCAATATTAGTTAAACAAGTTTAATAATTACTAGTGATTGTTTAGTGGGCTTATCATACACAAGAGTTTTAATACTTATCTTGATACTTTGTACAGTTTAAATTAGAGCTGTTAAAATTACTGGTCCGTGCAAAAGCTTACTTATTATTGCATTCTTAATATTAATTATAATGCATTTTATTTAGGGAAGGGGCGCGCGATAATTCATTGAAATTGTGCGGATATAAAACTTTAGATTATGAGCTAGCCCTTGGAAATTTAATAGCGGGTCGACTGTTGAAATGATTTTGCAGATGTAAAATGCTGTTAAAGAGGTTTTTTTTTTGCGTTATATAGATCACTGTTGATGCGTCACTGGTGATGAAACATGAATTTATTATGATAAGCCAAAGAAGAAAAATCATGGGAATCAAATGGTCGATGAATTTATTAGAAATATTTGTATAAAGAAAATTGTAAAGGATATCCATGATCTAAGCAAGAATTTATTTTTTTTTTAATCTTAAAAAATACATCAATATTATTATTAAGTAAAACATTGTTACGTTGTAAATAATTAAGAATAAAATATTATTGTAAATAAAAGTACGTGCACTAGAATTCCAAAGAGGTACTTTAATAATAATAAAAGAAAAAGTTTCTCTTTTATGAAAATGTACATTAACACAGTTCTGTGAGTATTAGAAAAATTGAAAATGAAAGTTGAAATATTCTGTTGGTTCATGAAACATGTCGTTGAGACACATCTGAGGAAAAATATAAATTCATTTATTAATATATATTTGTAATTATTGATATTTATTTATTTTTAAGTAGATACGAATTTTATTGCGGTCTGTATCAAATTTTTTCTCAACACTAACGCTAATATTGACAATGACTATTAACAAAAGCCAATAAGAAGCCAGGTACTTTTATCAACCTGAAACGCGGTTGCATCTGTCATGTGATCGTGACATCATCTGTGGATAGAAGGCTTAATTAGGCGTCCTGGTCTACAAATAATTAAAAAAATTTCTTTACAAACATAATTTCACAAGTACATAGTACAAACGAAACTTAAAACATCAACAAAACACAAACTCTCCAACACAGCAAATGAATTATTATTATAACGTTTATTTTACGTGATAAAATTTAATTCATCATACACACAATTTACTGTCGTGTGCAACGTACTCTCATATCCAAAATTAAGGTCACAAACATGTTTTTCGTCATAATTTTAAATTACCTAAAGAAAAACCTTTAGAATTTATATTTTATAAATTTTGAAGAACGGGTAGTATACAATATATATATCATCCTTCAGCTTAGGAAAAGATGTTGTGTTGAGCGTTAGTTTTTGCAGAATCACTAAATTGTGATCTTTTAAGCATATGAGATCTTTCCTGTAGTTTTGTGAATATTGTATTAAAACAAACAAGTTAGCAGGGAGGGTGACTTCTCATAATTGTTTAGATGATTCCTTGAGATGGAGAGCCGTTCGTAGGCTTTAAACTGGCCAGTTCAAGCGGAGGTGGCTCCATCGTTACAAATGTCCTGAAAGTGATCTCTCTGCAGAATCAATTCCAAACAAGTGGTACTGTTAATAGGATGGTCAGCCAAGGTCTCCACAGAGCATCAAGGACAGGATCGCTACTTGGTTTTAAGCGCATGATGACATAGGTGGACAACGGCTCATCAACTTTCTCGTGACCCTGCTGCTGTGTCTGGAAGAAGAATTTCCAGGAAAACACTCTACAGACGTCTTGCAGAGACTGTACTTTGAGCCTGGGGCCCAGTCTCGTGTGCCCATTTGACTGCATCCAACAGGAAAGACAGGATATTTGTAGAGCTGAAAACATCAGTTGTGGACGTTTCAAGTATGGGGTCGTGTTCTTTTCAGTGATGAAATGAAATTCCTCAGGGAAAGTGATGTTTATCTAGTCTTCATCTGGAGAGAAAGTGGAGCTCACTTTCATCCCTCGTGCGTAACATAAATCGATAGATTTGATGGTAAAGGAATCCTTATGTGTGGTGGCATAATGTTAGGCAGTCTTACACGTCTGTACGTTTTCGATGTGAGTAATGTCAGCCCACAACGCTCTATGGATGAGATCCTGGAAGTCTATATGAGGTTTTTCTGGGTGCTAATGGCGGAATGTCTAAGGGAACCGAGCTCACCCGAAAGAGGTTTAGACCTACAAAACGAAAGACGAAAATGAGCGGCCCCACACAACTCACATTGTTGATCAATTTCATCAATAAGGGGATATTTACCATATGGATTGGCTCTCGAGATCTCCGGATCTAAATCGTATTGAACACATTTGGAATAGTCTAGAAAAATACATTTCTTAACGTAATCCACAACTCCCAGGGCCCCTAGGAACAAAAGTTGTGATTTTAGATGAATGGGCTTTGTTGCCCAAATATTTATTGACAGCCTCATAAACAGTATAACTGTTCGTTATGAGGCTTGTATACGGGTTCATGGTGGTTACAGTCTAAATTAGACAGACCTTTAACAAGTTAAATGCTTTATCTCTGATTCGTGACTTCACACTTTTTGATATATCCTGTATCTTAATTCAAAATTAAAATTTTTTCTAAATGGTTATATATTGCTATATTCTTCCTCACACTGTTGGACATCTCTGTTCCAAATTTTGTGGCAACACAGCGAATAGTTCATCAGTTTTCCTAGATTTCGTGTTTGTGACTTTAATTTTGGATATGAGTAAAGATATGAGACTTATTTTTTTTCAATGATAGTCAGCATTCACATTTTATAATTCACTCGTATTATTAATTAATTAATAACTCTCTTGAAAGCACCATTTCGCACAACTTTTCGCTAGTTTTGTTGTTTATGATCTTTTAGAAAATGAAAATTACTGCTTGTCCGGATAAAAGCTGGCGATAGTTCATTTCTAAATGACTAATATTTAAAGTACTTCAAAGCAATTAAGCGAATTACTTTAAAATTTAAAATAATTTACAATGATAAAGTTTATACGGAACGGAAAATAACAACCATTTATCTCATTTCCTTTTAGTTCATGAAACCTTTTCAAATAAATTAATTTCAACATGTATACAGAAAATTCAGCATCAAAAGTCTTAAGGGATTCATTCACTTCAAAGGAAAATAACACTCTTCTCTGCCAATAAATATCTTTCATTGTTTTATGAGAAGTAATTCACTTTGCTGAAATGTTACTGAGTTTCGACATTTTAGGCAAAACTGAAAATTTCAGTTAGCTTCTGATATTCATTAAGTACTCTAAGTGTAAATTCTTCACATTTTAAAATTACAGTTATTTTTTTTAATTGTCACTTAGAACAAAGAGTTAAGTTTGAATGTTATACTTATAAAAATAATTTGAAGTTTTCTATCTAACCATTTAGAACTCATCTTAAGATTGCGAATTTTTAAGAAGTTGACTTTTACTATTCTAGAATTAGAAACTGTTAAATGACATCATTCAAATGCTCGCTGAATACGAAGATTTAAATGTCAGTTAATACAACCATTAATAGCATTTAATTCTATTCATATTATATAATATACATAAAATGACTTTATATGCATAATGTGACCGTGGTAGCCTAGTGGTTAAGGTCACGAACTCGTGGCCGGCGTGTTTCGAGTTCAAGTCCTGGTGCCTCTGAAAACCCACCAGGGGCTGATGCCCGTTTAAGACCTCCCATGATAAGTGGTGGTTAGAAAAAGAAAGGGCCAACTCAGGTGTCATCCTCATTACTTGAATCAGGTTCAAAAGTACGAGGTCCGTTGCCACTAGCCCTCGTTTTGCTTTATTGTGCGACATAACCCTATCTCACTTTATACACATAATGATTCTCTGTTTGTAGCCTTGATAGGGGGCTGTTCTTTAACACATCTTTTTCCTGAACTGTCCAAGATATCAGGCTATTCTTAATTCCTTTAAATTAATCGCTTAACGTAAATAGTAATTGGAACTTCAATCTAAATTCTTAAAATTTCCACTTCATCAATTTTTTTATAGTGAGCTGTGTGGTGTGTGTGTGTGTGTGTGTGTGTGTGTGTGTGTGTGTGTGTGTGTGTGTGTGTGTGTGTGTGTGTGAAAGGATTGTTTACACTGGCAACTGAAAAACTGAATTCGTAATTTTGAACCACAGTCAAGGGACGAAGACAGCACTTAAGCTGGCAGCCCACACCTATGTGAGTGGCTGCTTCCGTAAGTGACACATTCAGTGTATGTTAAAGATTTCCAATGTCATTGCCGAAAGAAGGTGCTGGTTAATAAATATGAGCTATTTGAGTATTCTTAAATGACCACCAAATTTTTTTCCCCTATCGGAGTGAGAATCGAATTTTAATTGTCATATTAGCTATTATAACCTAATAATGATCGAGATAGGGTGATATTTCGATGAGATGTGCATTTTTGAGCATTTTGCAAAATTACCGTATGATTGATGAATTTTTAGCTTACACTCCTATTCTTCGCAAATTCGGTAGGCAGATGTAAAATTTAACGCTAATCAAGAATATATGCGGCCCTTTTTGAAATTCCTATTAGTTTAAAAATTATTGCATTTTATATTTCTCCCATAGACATAGCATTGGTCAAAAACCAATTTTTTTTTTTTTTTGACATCAGAAAGTTACCAAACTAACCCATTTGGCTCAAATGTTTACCAGGAGTCTTAATTTGGTCTTTCTTTTGCAAAACTCTGGTAATTTTATCTTTGAAATCAAAGAACTCTTCTTTTAAAAACGACCATCCATAGACTTAAATTTAGCAGGATGTGTTGTGAAGCGAACTTACAGGCCGAACTTCGACTCTCATACATATATCGATGCGAAATCTTCCCCCTAGCACAAATATGGCTTTGATTGCTCGCTACAACTGTTAGAACATGAGATACTGCACTCTTATAGATTATGTATTTCTATGGGGATTTTTTTAGCCGGGAAAACCCTTGAGCGAAAGTGGTAATCATTAACGAAAAGCCGAAAGCAACCTGTTTGAAAGGTGATAATTAAAACGATCTTCCAGATCAGTGTTTCCCAACCTTTTTATTGCCGCGGACCGGTCAACGTTGGATAATTTTACCGCGGCCCGCTGAGGGGGAGGACGTTGATTGTTTATATTTTAGATTGTTTTGATTTAATAATTTTATTTTAATTGTGTGTGTGTGTATTTAAACGTGTCTTCAGAATAAAATATAGCTATACCAAAAATGAATATAAAGTGATTTTCATAAAAAGTAGCCCAAACCCAAGAAAAATATGCCACAGTAAATAAAATGGAAATAAATTAATGTTTCTTGTGCGGACCAGTAGTGTTTGATTCACGGACCGGGGCTTGGAAATCACTGTTCTAGATCAGCGATTCTTAATCATTATGCCGCCGGAACCGAATTATTCGGAAGTTTTATGAAAATAAACTAAGGGTATTTGGGGTGTATTTAACTCATTCTTTCGTGGATAGATTAAAAAAAAATTTGATTGGGTTGGTTATCCTTTTGTGATAACGGATACATCTGTGTATAAGTTCACTTTGAATGAAGTGGAAAACTAATCTCCGCTCAGTAAAAATCACGAGGTTTAAGTGCAAAACATTCGGAAGAGTCATTTTGGATAAAAATTAGAGGCGATTGTGTCTCATAATAGCTAAAACAAAAAAAAAGACTTTAAAATTATTGTTCCAATTTTCTACATCTTTTTTAAGTGGATTCGAATTTTCAGCACCAGCAAATGTAAAAATGAAAAAAAAAAGATCGAGAATTTTAAATGTAGATGACTAAATGAGAAAGGCATTATCATTTTTATGACCCAATATATACGAAATTATCACAAATAATCCAGCTCAAATTTCGCATGAAATTTATTCTGATAATTAATTTGTAATTAATTACTCAATAAACATTTTGTTGTCTTTGTCGTATATATTATTTATTTAAGAATGAAAACTATTATCATAAAATATTTTACAAAGTGTATTACAGATAAGTAAAAACCTTCTAAACCTATTATTTTATTGTCAGTGTGAGGCCAAATCTTGAAATTTGTTAAAAGTGTGGCGCAACAGAGAAAAATAGCTGAGAATTACTGTTCTAGGAAAATAGATTGTGAACTAATTTGGACTAATGTTTCATGAACTAAATGTTGGAATCATAGTTAGGGAACGTTTTGTTTTTTTAACAATGAAGAGATTTTCCGGCTACAAACAAATTATCTGCTTCAACGTATAGCAACTCCTGTGCTCATCGTATCTTTTACCATGAACTCGACAGAAATTATGCGAGCCATGAGTTCGCGAACATGACCATTCAAATAATGCAGTCGCGATATTTCATTGGATCCATCCAATTGTCTTGCAAAGATTATATATAAACCATGTGCTATTTTAGAGCTTTCTTCCAAGTTTAAAATAAGCCAAGAGCGTTTGGATTAAAAAGAGAACGCTTTCGTCCATCCTGAATTTTGCTCACGTTTGTTTGCACGTATTATTTTGTCATAATGTTTTAAATTGTTTTTTCAAGAATATGTTCAAGATTTCTACATTTCACTTCGAAGCTGTTTTGCATTTATGGATTTGTATTCACAAACTAAATTTTAAAAAAAGATATATCAGTGATTTAAGCGTCTGTACCTTGCTGCGTTTGTGGAAAAGATGCAAAATTATAAGGTCCTCCCATTGTTGTAATCCAGAATGGCATGATTTCCATTTGAAAAAAAAAATGCACCCCGATGTAATCAATTGCTTTCTTAGGCTTATGGAGATCATGCTCCCTCAATTTCAGCTTTTGAATCCTGATTCAAACGGTTCAAAAATGTTTTTGACACAAAGAACAAGAAACGTAATAGTGCAGTTGCAGATTTTGTGGCATTATTGAACGAAAACTCGAGTGAAACGATAGATGTTCTGAGAGTAATGAAGAGCCGAATTCATTCATTCTGTGACAGCTAGATAAGCATCACCAAATCCAAAGGGCCCCTTATTCTACACTTTATAACTAATGGCTCTTGCCTTTTTTGAAAAATACTCCATACCAGGAATACAAAAAATGTGCCGATTCTTCTATTGCTTCTAAAGGTCAATAGTTCTTTTAACGCGGAATTTTGCAGGCTCACTGATACTTAAATTTGCTCAAAAGAAAATACTTTAAAACTTACTTGTACGCCTATATATAAATCCGTATGTGACCATATGTTTACAAGAAAGACGGTTTCTCAATAATTTAATGGAAATTCTTTTTTTTTATCTTATTTAATAATTTCTTAAAATGTGTTATCATGCGTCGATTAAACATGATTACTAAGATTATAATCATTCATTAGCAAAAGGAAGAAAATTTTTGTTTTCATTTAATTTAAGGCTGTTTTTCGCCTAACGTTACAAAATAAATTTCAAAATAGATGTATCTTTTTCGAATATAACAATGTTCCGAAATTAAAGAGTCAGCTTTTTTATCTCGCGGTCGGATTTTAATCATTCTTTTTTTGTTATATAAGCACTGAAAATTAAGACCAGGATATTCAACCACGGAAAAGATTTGTCTCTTCTGGAATATCTTTATCTAAATAAAATACAGTCATATTAGAAGTATTAATTTGTGACGTGGGAAAAAATATGTATATTTTCACCCCTTGTTCACTTACAAGACAACATCCTTATTAAGCAGTAACAATTAACTAAAATTGAGGAAATAATTTTGACAAGATGAAAACTTTTTTGATAAAAAAGTTACCCTTGTTTCTTTTCTCAATATGACACAAAATGTATAAGTTAATTGCTCTTATTTAAGATGTGCCATTTCAAGTTAGAGTAATAGTTTTTATCTAGTTTTTTTTTTTTTGTTTTCCATTTTTGGTTATTACAATAAAGGTTAGAAATTTGAGCATTATCTAAATTTTAGTTATCAAGAAAATATTACTCATTATTATTGATCCCGTTAACTTGTTCAGTTTTCTTTTTCCGGAAACAAAATGGATAAAAAAGACAGCAAATAATAAATGAAAGCATTTAATGGATAGCAAAAGAATGTGGGTGCGTTTAATAACTTAAAACATTTCATGTTTTTGTAGTCTTCAAAAATTGCTTTGTCATAGCATTTGAAACAATCTTACTACTTTATAGACCAGGGGTGGCGAACCTTTTTGAATCAACGTGCCATTTTTTCTTAAAGAAATGTTTAGTGAGGAATAGACGTGCCGTAAAATAATCTTGACTTGTGATTACTGAGAAAATAATAAAACTAAATACTAAACAACTCAAAACTCTTTATTTACAACGAAAAATTACATTTTGCATTGTATAGTAGTAAAAGTTTTATTTATACGTGTCATTCAAATTAAAGTAACGTTAGTGCGACATCTGTTGTGGCAGATTGGATGACAAAAAACTTATATTAGGATAGCAAGATGTTACTTCTAGCAGAATTCAAGCTGAAATGGAGTCATCTGCCAAACGGTTTCTAAGTGAGTCTTTAATGTTTTATATGTCTGAAAAAAATGACTCGTAGACATAGGTTAATGAAAATATAGTTAAAATACCATGATACCGTTTCTTCAACCTGTGCCTGCGAGTCATTATTTTCAGAGATAAATAATCTGGCTAATATATCTGGAATCGAATTCCATGCTTCCAAAATTTCATTATTCATTTTTACTTATATTGCTTTTTAAAATATTTCTGTTTCAATCAATTCCAACTTTCTCCTTTTTTCAACAAATTTTTGAATCCATATTGAACTAGACTGAAAATCAATCGGTTGCATTTCAATTTTTTTCAATTTACAACTAATCGAATTGGAACGAATTCAGTTTAAAAAATGAAGTCACATAAGGGTACAAAAAAAATTTAGCGTTTCCGATAATTCTTTGAACTGAGAAAATCTCGCTGAAAACTGGGATCGATCATTCGCGTTTGTTCTTAATACTTCATATTGAACTTTGTTATTTTGAATTAAAATGCAAACCGTTTTGATCGGTGGAGTGCCCAAAATATTGTGTAGTGTGCCATCATTGGCACGCGTGCGATTGGTTCGCCATCCCTGCTATAGACTAACATTTTTAAATGCGATATTCTCATTGTGTTTAAATTGATGATTAATTTTATCTTTTTCATAATATGAGTAAGTAGCATTATTAAAATCAATTTTCCCTACATATGTTTTTTTTTAATTAAGCTCATGACAAAAGTTGCCAATAAAGCATTTTTAATTAATAAATATCAAAATGTTTTATTTAATATCATTTACTCTATGCCAGCAGAGGGCAATTTGTTTTGGCACTTGGGACTTATTGTGGGAGTGAAGGAAAACGGAGCGCCACGCCATTTTAAAATGATTGCATTTATTATGAAAAATAATAAATATAAATAAAATAAAACAGTGGTAGTCTTATTCAATTTATTTATTGTGCTCATTTCATGCAGTTTAGAGCAACAAGCTTATTTAATTTTAGAATCTGTTTAAATTCCGACTACGTTCGGGAACC
>BMAV01016548.1:0-28271 GCA_019973955.1 Trichonephila inaurata madagascariensis
GTTTAATAATCGTAGATTGGAAAAAAAAGGGGAAGCGGAGTCGCTGAAAGCAGTGCTGATACGGAAAGGATCATAATTTCGCCCGGGCTACAAGACGGACTTTAATTTTTTTGAATAAATTAAGGAAGTTAGGATTCTTAGGGTTTAACTTGGTAAAGTTGCTATTCGGTTTCGTGTGCTTATTCACATAGGGTTTGAGCTCTAGTTATATCACCCCCAAAAGGTTTTTCCCTTTACAGTTTGTTTGTCTTTGAATTTATCTTTGGTCATAATAAAAATGGGTTTATCATGGTTAGTCTGGGTCATCAATCTTTCCCTTTCCCCAAATTTAGGTCTTTAGATGGGAGGAAGTTTCCCAAGGGGGGAGGCCATTACAAATATATTCCTTAAATCTTTCGTATACAAAACCCCATTTACCACTAGCCCCCCATTCATCAATTCAAACGACCCAGATGGAAAACAGTTAACACTTTTTTAATTTTTAACGTATTGTATATAGGTTGATGAACTCCTAAAAAAGGGTTGCTTTTTTCCCCAATACCCCTTTTTTTTGTTGGAATGTGGATCAACCCCTCATAATTTTTGACGGACCACAATGTTGACCGGTCTCACTGCACTTCAAAGTATATATATACACAAACGGGTTCTAATTCTTATCCAAATTCGTTAGATGCATTTTTGACTTTTTTTATGACATCACTTCCATTGTATTTAAAAAAAATGCTAAATAAACTATCATATTAAAATTTTTTTGTTGACAAAACCAAAATTTTTAGGGCTTTTACTGGATAAGATAAATTTCAAGGCTTTTACTAAGTACCAAAAGTTTCCTTATAGGTTAAAAATGAATTTATCTAAACTGGTCCTTGAATAATGGTAGAAATTGGCAAAAAAATCTTATAGACCCGAAGTCACCCGTGGTACTGGAAGTTTGGAAAAATTAGAGCCCGGGGTTTCAGTGGTCATGATTGGACTCGTGGCCGGCTTTTTTGAGTCCTAGTTTGAATCTTGAGGCCATTGAAGCCCCACTGTGTAGAAAGTCTATAAAGTTTAATCATCGTAGCTCACCCCAAGTCCCCCACGTTGGCGTGGTGAAAGTTAAAAGGGTTGAGATGCCGGCTCGCGTCGTTCTCATCATTGACCATGTTTCTTGGTTTAAGTTCAACTTTAAATTTTATTGGCAATTTTGGATATTAGCCTGGTACTATTGTATTAATAAAATGAGAACACATAATAAATAAGCCGTTTCCCTTGAAAAATGTGCATTTTTAAACTTAAGTTTCGAAGTTTTGAACTTAAAAATGCGAGGGAAAAATCTTTCAAGTTCTTTCTAAAATTTTTTAAAGGGAAATTTTTAACTTAGTTTTCAACCCCAAGGGAAAGGGGTTTTTGACTAAAAGTTCATTTGGAGGCGAAATTTGTGAAATAGTGTATCCTTTAGGGTGTTCAACCCTCAATGTAATTCTGCCGAATGACCAGTCAATTCGGAAAAAAAACCTTCAAAATTCCTGTTAGTTTTTTCCAATGAAATTTTGTGATTATCTCTATAGACTTATTGACATAGTTGGTAGGTACCTGTTTACCACGCGATGGGAAGGTTGAGTCACCGGCTTTTTTTTGTTTTTTTTTTTAAATTCATTTAAATTTTAAAATTACCTAAATTTTTTTAAAAAAGACTTTTTAAATTTTTTATAATTAGAAAACAAACTAATAATATATATAACAGTATATATTATTTTTAACTATCAATAATTCTTCATAAATAATTATTAAAATATTTTATTTATTATTTAATTTTTATAATTTTTTATTTATAATATATTGTATTTCATTTATAAAATATTTGTAACTAATTTTATAAAAAAGTGTATTAATTTTATTACGTAATATATATTTTTATAATAAATATTATTTATAAAATTATATTTATAGAAAAATACAAATATTTATATAATTACAGTAACTATTTTTTTTTTTAAATCAAAATAATTATCTTAAGTATCATTTAAATTTATATAAAAAACCCTTTTTTTTATAAAAATTTTATTTAATAGAAAAAATAATGAAATAAATTTTAAAAAAAGAAAAAAAAAAAACGTTCGCGTGACTCGGGGCCGGCCGGTCTGTGATAAACAGATACTCTACCAACCACGCCATTGCATCAAAAAATTATTAAAAAAATTTAATTGTATAAAATCTAAGCGGGAATTTCGGTCTATTTTCTTCAATTGACGGGCATTCGGAAATTAATTAAGGGTTGAACACTCTAAAGGGTACTACTATTACAAAAAGTCTCGCCCTCAAATAAATTTTCCCTTAGTCTTTCCCCCTTCCCTTGAAAGATCAAACCATTATCCTTTTTGTCTATAACATTTACGGTGCAGAAGTGGTCTCGGTTTGAACTTGTGGTCGGCATTATTAGTAGAGTTTAAACTGACTTTATAGGGGAACCACTGTATAGGGTGTTGATGCTTGTTAACCTGTCGGGGCACAACCATGGATATCAACTCGGGTGTCCCCCATTTTTCGAGATTTAGAGCTATGAAAACCCTTCTTGCATTGCTTTAGAATGTGCTTTAAAAATATATATATATATATATATATATATATATATATATATATAAACAAAATAGGGTAGGGTCATTTCCATTTTTTTTGTCATCTTTGATTTATGGGGTTTTACATTAGTTTTTTTCTAAAATTGTCAATTTCAAATTAAATTGCTACATTTTAAAACAAATTTGGGTTTTAAAGGGATAGTATGCATCTAACTCACAAAACCATATAACTAAACTCATAAAATGGCCTTAATACACGATATGAGAAAGATAAAATTAAAGTATTTCCCACAGTAGTTTTTATAAAAAATGTGTACTTTCGTTAAAAGAAATAATATCAGTTGCCTTACTCATTCCTCAAATTAGCAGAATTTTCTTTTAAAGGATAAAACTTTATTTAATTTTCATGGTTTTTTTTAGCTCATTGAAGACTAATGTTAAAAAAACTGTCGTGTTTTTTTTGTGGCCCTTTTTTAAAATAACTATCTTTTTTCAAAAAAAAAAATTATATCACTTTAGGTTAATAAGATAAATGCAAATAGAAAAGTTTTCAAAAACTTTAAAAAAAGAAAAAATATTAATTAATAATATCTTATTTGGAAAAAATTACAGAAATGATGCATATTACTTGTAACATACATGATACTATAAGAAGATTGGGGTGACATCTCTGAACTTAAAATGCACTGCGACAACGGTTTTAAAATAAGGGGTGCCAGGGTAACATGGCTGTGGGAAAAACCCTTTCAAATAAAATAAGTTGCTGATCGGTGTTTTTCGCTCAGTTTGACAACAAAAAAACCCGCGGCAGACAGTGCACTAAAAAAAGGATCCAGCAGTAGATCGGAATAAAAATTAAAAAATTTTTCAAATGAAAAACGATACCTTGTATGTCTTCGTAAAAGAAATTAAATGGCAGAATTTTTTTTTTATGGTTTTTGTTTCAACTGAATATGATTCAACTTTGAAACTTATTACCATTGAAAAACCAAAATTTCTATAATACCACGGAACAACATCAAAATGAAAAAAACATTGCCAATTCAAAAAAAAGTCACCAAATTTTGTCATCATTATTACTGTGTTCGAATGCAAGCGAGAGGCCACGGGAAAATGGTCAACTAACGGATACCGCGTGTCCCTGAGTTCGAAATACCGTTGAAAACTCATCCTGTAGGGGGTGATGAAAAAATTTCCTGCAGCTCAAATATCCCTCGTTGGTGTGGTGTGATGGGTTTGGATGGGGAACCAACTCAGGCGTTGTGTCCTCGTCATCATGGTTCAAAAAAAGGGGCCTGCTAAAGCCCTTGCGGTAGCTGAGCATGGCGTTTATATTCCTCCTCGAATATGCGGGAATGGTTTTCATTGGGCTATTTTTCCGGCATTTGCCGTCGATCTGATTGGTCGACGGTATAATACGTAAGCACCCGAAAAACCTTTTTTTAAAAAAAACTTGGTGACGAATATCACAAATACGACATTCCCGAATAACTTATTAAAATTTTTATTTTAATTTTTTGCCCTTTTAGGGGTATTTCTTTTACTTTTTTATGGCAGAACATGTTATAGGTTTAAAAAAAGGCTTTAGGGATAAAATGTTTGAGTGGGACTTTTTTGTTAAATTTTAATTACCAAGTTTTTTTAGTTTATTAAACACTTGCTGCAATTTTTTTCATTAAAAAGAAAAAAGCTATTACGAGCGCGCGCGTGCCCCCGTCGATTACTTCGTTTTAATTAAACGTTGAGGACAAAATAATAGATATTTTGGTTGGATTTGGCTGATAGTTCTTGTTTTAATTTATTTCAGTTAAATAGACTGTTATAAGTTTATTATTATCTAATTTTTTATCTTTTGCGGTTCCGAAATGGTAGTTAACAGGTACTAAAATGGAAAAATTGCCCATAATCGTCATCGCCCCTTTTTGGGGAATCCTCTAAACCAGTGACGGCGAACCTGCCCCCCGTGGGTCAGACCCCAAACCACGCTATCTTTTAATTTGACCCACGATTGCTAGGCAACCCGTTTTTTTACGCGGGTTTTTTTTAAAATTTTTTCAAATTTTTGGACTATTTTTTTCCCATTTAAAATTTTTAACCCAAATTGCCCAAAAAAAGCAATTCAAATGGGTCTAAAAACCTTTCATTTTTGATCATTACATTTCCCAAAACACTGGCGTAGCTTTCCCAATTGGACCCCGAATTCAAATTCTATAGAATTTTTTTTTTGGTGGGCTCCCCAATCTTTGCGATCTCTTCTGACACTTTTTTAAGGGCCCTGAAACTTGGGGGCCCCGTATCGATGATAACGGTGGTAGCTACATCGCTGGTTCCAAACCCTCCCAAAAGGGAAAACAAATGTATATAAAAGGTATGTGGTATTTGAAAAAAAAGCAAAAATTTTTTAAAAAATATCAAAGTGTATAAGCTTGCCCCTTTAGTTTGTTGAAAAACAATCGAAAAAAAAAAAGCAAAAACTATTTTTAAAAAGCACTTTTTTTCCCGGATAAAATGCATTTTAATCCCGCTATGTTTGTAAAAAGACTTCCATAGCACCCTTTTTTTCCCCTTACCAAAACCAACTGGAAATTTTAAAAATGTTTTTGTTTTATAAAAAAACTGGGTTTAAAATTTTTTTAAAAATAACTCTGGTTTCCCAAAAGGGCATTAGTGACCCCCCTTGTACTAAAAAACATGAACAAAAATTTGACCCACGTCTCCAAAAAAGGGTTTGCCATCCCTGCTCTAAACCCCCCAAACCCCGACGTCTAATGGCTGGGAAAGATGATAACAATTTTCGCAAAACCAAAATTTTGATTCATTTCAAATGTTTAAAATTTTCATTTAAAACCCTGAAAATTTTATCAAACTTATGTCGTAGTTTTGTGTCTATTTATCACATTTTACCTACGTCTATAGATAGAGTTACTTTAGAATCTATATTCTTAAAACTTTTTCTTTCAGTAGACCTCTTTCTTTTCCAATATTTTCCTCAGCTGTGTGTGTGTGAAAAATTCCTTTCTTTTTTTTTCTTTTTCTGTTATATACGTGCATGTATATAAAAAATACATATAAATGCATGTATATTATTTTGGAAAATATTCTAGATAATTAGAAATATTGATACTCAGAAGAATGTGGGCATCACACCGACGTAGCTAGTTCTAGTGGGCCCTAAATCAAAATTCCTACGGGGTCCTTTTTTAGACGTGAGAGCCCTTGTAGTGGGACTGTAGTTACATTTTGGGGACCCTGCAACTCGGGGTCATGTATCATTGATACGGCTGATACAGTGGTAGCAACGCTCCTGGTGTATCATCTTTCTTTCATTTAGATAACATGTAAAACAATAACCACAATTTTCTAAATTGTGGCAAAAAAGTCTATCTAATATATAATACAAAAACTGTTTGTGTTTGCTACAGTTATAGTGCTTGTCTTTTTGCAATGAATTAGTCTTTTCTTTACGTCATAATACTAAAAAATTACTCTTAAAATTCTGGTTACATTGGAATAAATATCTCTTTCTTTTACATATGAGAATACTTTTAATGAGTTACAATTCATTTACGAACAGGAATTCAATTAATGATTTAAAATTGGAATCAAGTTATTCAAAATTTTAGGGCTCTTGTGAAATCACCATTTCTGTGTCTTGATATTTTTTTTAATTACTCTTCGTTTCTGGGCATGTTTTGTGATCAGAGAATTCATATAAATTTATACGTTTTTTTAAAATTATTTTTTCAATTACATACACGACTTTTGCTTGGCATCTAATCTTCGGAAGAGGAAAATATGTTCAATGAACTTTTGAAATTTTTATTTCACAAATTATCACAAAAATTTCTTTCATTAGAAAACTCCAACTTCTGTACAATCTTATTAATTTCAGGTAGTTTAACATTAAAAAGTTTATTTTTATGTATTATAGACATGTATATAGGAAGCATATTGTCATTCATCTTCAACAAAGAATTAAATTGCTTCTCGTTATTATTAAATACAAATGATGATGTAACAAAATCTTTAAGATCATTTGCATTTATATGATAATAAAATATACAATCTGTGCATTTACCTTGAAAATAATAATAATATATCGATATTTTCTCGAGCGAGGTTCGTAGATGTGAATTTTTTCCACAAAAACGCTAAATCGGGCTTACGCTTCTAAGAGACGGCCGCAGTGGCCTAGTAGTCAAGGCCACGTACTCTAGGCCGGCGTGTAATGAGCTCGAGCCTAATGCCGCTGAAGACCCACCACGTAGAGGGGCCAATTTACGTTAAACATGTCAAGGCTCAGACGTCCTCCCGTTGGTGTGATGTGGAAGTTAGAAAGTCAGGCGTCGTCCTCGGTACTTGACGATGGTTCAAAATTGCGAGGTCCGTTGCCAATAACTATTGTGTAGATTTACATCCTGAAGTTAATATACACTGACTAACAATACTTCTAAGAATCCAATCGTAAAATCATAGGAAACAAGTTATTACTCCATCAAGGTATCCGACTACGTTCGGAACCGTGATTTTTCAAAAGTGTATAAATCGATAATATTTATGATATTTAGTGTCACTTAGATTAGAAAATGTATATAAAATTGTTTTAAGAATAGTATTACAATAAAAAAATATTTAAGTATAATATTTTGACAAAAAATGAACATAGAATGACCCGTTTTCAAAATGTTCTCCTTTTTTGAAAAATGCTTCTATTATATATAATAATATTTCGCCTGTATATTGCTCAGACCTCTGTACAGAGGCTCAACTAGAATTTTTTAAATACTAATTTAGAAGTGGGTTTATCCATGTTTTACGACACAAAGGGGAAATTTTAAGAAAAAACCCGATAATTATTTCAATGGGTTGTAACTCTGAAAATAATGTGAATTTTTCAAAAAAATTCTACTTCAGACTCTCTGGAGAAGTCATTACTTTATATAAGCACAATATTATTATTTTAGAAGCCTTTTTCATAAAAGGAGACCATTTTGGAAAAAAAAGGTTATTTTAAGTTAATTTTTTGCCGAAATATTGTATTTAAATAAATTTTTTTTGTCAAAATGTCCTTAAAACAATTTTATACATGTATTCTAATCTAAATGACACTAAATATCAGAAAAATTATCCATTTATGCGCTTTTTTTAAAATCACGGTTCCGAACGTAGTCAGATACCTTAAGGGGATCTAGATTTAACAGATTTGCAATTAGTACCCAGCCCCCTCGCGCTTCTTCATTGATGGTAGGTAGGGAGTTGTTATCCTGGAAAACGATTCTAAGAGATGAAAGGATGGCGGAGCAAGAGCATCATCACCTCAACTCCGCTCGACACCCCCTTCCCCGAGGGCTGCTCCGGCAGACGATTCAGATCGAGGAGGTGGGGCCTCTTCTATCTTTTGACCGGAAAAGTACTAACCTGCCGGCGATTTTCATGGTACTATCCATCACGCCAGTACTACCCCTCTTAAGAATTCATTTTCCCGCATCTGTTTTAAAGGATATGAAAGTAGTGCTTTGAATAGTTTCCGCTGAGCACAACAGTCCCATTGCAGAAAGAGAGTAATTAATGTTAGTTTTTAAAGTAATTCTTTCCGCTTTTGAATCCAAGAAATTTTTAATAAGAAGAGATCTTAGAATATATTAAAGAAAGTTGGTATGAAGCAATGGAAAATATGGATGGAGTACAGTCTTGATTTCTTCTATTGCGTTTCTTTTCATTTGAAGTCTTCTGAAAAACAGGAGTCTTTGAATTGAAATGACTTATCTTTTTCCTGTGTGTGTGTATGTTCAAGGCAAAAATTTTGATTAAAAAGTGTTTATTTCTTATCAGATAGCATTTTAAGGTATCCCAATACGGTTCGGAACCGTTATTTGCAAAAGCGTACAAACAAATATTTGTTTTAATATTTAGTGTCACTTAGGTTAGAATACACGTATAAAATTAATTCAAGAATATTATTGCAATAAAAAATTATTTTCATACAATATTTTGGCAAAAAATTAACTTAGAAATACTCTCAATAGCCGTCGAGCCGCAAGTCCTCTCGTGTGGTTGGTGGAAGGGGAAGAGAGGTGGGAAGCCCCTGGCTACCTCCAGGGTTTTCTCCCTTTAAATTGGGGTGGAACTGAGAAAAATCGTACTGCATGGTGCTCAAAGCTAAGGTTAACGACGGGGGTAAAGATTCTAGCCTTAACCTATAAATTCGGTTGCATCTTTTAAAAATTTTCACACATATAATATTCATTCATTATCACCATTTCTTCCTTGTATCTACAGTCATTTTTTTCCTTCTAATGATTACTGAAGAGAAGGTTGAATCAATGGACTTTGTTATATTTATACCATGGATAAATGAACAAATTTTTGTTTTCATAATCTTCTCTCTCGACAAGCCACTTATTGAGATATCTTAAGCCTAACGTACGTTGAATTACGTCCAGTTTAATATTTATAAAAATTTCTGAATTGAATTTTATGTTATTATTGAGTTTTTATCATCAATCAAGTCTTGTTGTTTTTGATATGACAGCAGAGATTTCATTAAATATTGAATTTAAATTGAATTCAGATAATTTCTTTTGGCCTAAATTCGTGTCGGCAGTGACGTAACGGAAAATATTAGGGCCCTCTACAAGGTAAGATTTTGAGCCCCAAAGCGAATCTTACAAAGGATTGCAAGACTTGGGTCCCCTAAGGATCCTGCCACCGCCTCCCCTCGCGATGCGGAGGTTGTGGGAGTATACGTTAAGCCACTGGTTGAGGGTCCCATGATAAATGCTATCACCATTGAATTCAAAACTGACATTAGACTTATATTTGTTCTGCCTACAGAAAAAAAATTTAGGTACAATTTCAAATTTGATTATAGGATAAAAATGTTCAAGTATCAAAAATTTTGAAACAGTTTTTCAAAATTAAAAATATTTTATATTTACACGTGTACTATTATACCACGTGCATTTTGTTTACGATTGGCTGAAAACACGTCTTGTATTTATCATGAGATAAGCGGCGCATGCAAGGTGGGGAGGGGATCCGGATCCTTCCCCCCAAAAGCCCTTGATTTTTTTTCCTTCGATTGATTCTAATCCTACGTGTATAGTAAGTAAAATTTAATCAAGTATTTGTTAATAATAATTAATTTTATTAATTAATGCTAATTACTTATTCAATAGTTCATTTTACTGTTTTTGGTTCCCGAAAATCGACAAAATCAAAAGAATATGTTGAGTGGAGTATTGGAGCATGATACGAGAATGGTACTTCCCCCTCCTCCCCTGAAAAATTCCTGCGTTCTCCACTTCATGTGATTATGACGTTGCATGAATTTAGGAACATATTGGCTGGAAACACGTGAGTGCAGTTATTCTTTGTCTATGGCGTCATATATATTTAGCAAATTGAACCAATTATTAATCAATTTTTTTTAATGTTTTACTTAATATGCAACTTAGTTATTGTAAAATTAACGTCCGTAAGTCGTTTGAGTAGTCTAGCTCTACCAAATTTTAACCAGTAGTTATCCCAGTTTTTAAACGATCGTCTTTATTGGAATCCTCTGGTTACAAAATTCGTCTTCCTGTAACAAAGTTACAATCTCTTTAGATATGATACTTGCAAGAGCAAGGATTATTCGAAGCAATTAGCTGAAAAATCTTTCTACCTTCTTTGTTGTTGTTTTTAACTTCGAAAGATATTGAATGCAGACTTCATCCAGTTATAACCCAAACATTATACCTTTACAAGAACCCCACCCAAACTTCTGTGGTTTCACAAGTTTACAAAATCATTGTTGTTTCATATAATATTATGTTTGTTCACTCAATTTTCATCTTCCGTTTCCTTCACTAAGTCCTTCTTCCTCATAAATACCATGACTAAACCACTACATCCGATCTGAAAATTGATGTATCCATGATCCACGTTCTATTCCATTATCCACCATCACGATATTGGTGCACCCTCCGATTTTGCACCCACGACTTCCTGAACGAGAGTCCGTTGAGCATTTCCTCTTCTTTCAACAGCGTCCGACACCGGCTGTCGCGCTGTGACGTCACAGGGATCGGAGAAGCTCAAGAGCAAGTGATGCTCCACCACGTGTTTTCTCTATGGAAGCGCTATTAAATTTCCATTAGCTGCTATCGGAGGTCGACCCACTGATGAGTCAAAGATGGAGGCCACAGCTGTGGAACTATGCCCCCCTCCTCATCCCTCTAGATCATCCCCCTACCCCTAGATAGATCTGCATAGGCCCGCTTCTGTCAATAACACCATCAAATGACCATTAGCTGTTATGAAGGGCTTTCCCCGATATAGGAGCTTGTGTTGCAGCTTTGAAAATTTTAAACTGATGCTGTGACATTTTTTCCCCTATTTTTCCCTTCGCCCCTCTCCCTTTTCTGGTTGGTATGTATTTATAGAATATATTTTTTTCCCCTCGGACTAATTTTTCCTACTTTGGAAAAAGGCTATTGATATCATAGTGCTTTCCCATTTTTAGATTGGGATGAGTTTTTGTTTGTTGTCGTGGATTGCGCATGCGCAGTGTAACTCCGCCCACATCGATGTGTGATGTTTTATTAAAGAGCTCGGTCATTGGTCGGATTGCTATCGAAATTGAGTTTTAAGTATTTCGGGTGTGATTTTTTTAGAGGGATGCATTGAATTGGATTGATCGGGATTGGTCAATAAGTTTTTAGCACCAACAGGTCAGGAAATTTCGGAGAACAAAGTTGTCTTAAGGGTGTGAGAGAGTGTTTCTGAATTTCTTTTTTGCTGATTTGGGATCACATTTTCTCTTTTTGATGAAGTAATTCTGGCTGATTTTCCGTTAAAATACTCAATAGATTTCAGAGTAGGATAAATAGATGTTTCGGAATTCCGAAATTCCATTTTTAGGGAGAGAGGATTTCTTTCTATGTGTATGACTTTCAAATTATTTATTGAAAAGCAATATAATACTCTTTCAAGTAACCTGGAACAAGTTTAATTTTATTCATCAATGATGAATCCTGCTCATTGGCTGAGTGGTAGTGTATCGCGCTTCCACGCCACAGGTCCGGGGCTCAAATCCTGGCTGGGCAAGGTCTATTCAGCCTTTCATCCTTTCAGTGGGACGATTAAGGAGAATTTCTCTTATTTGGGAGCTAAACATTAGAGGTTTCGACTCAGACTGACCACCTGACCGGAACATCTGCGAATGCACCTCAGTGTCCAAGATCACGAAAACTGAGATGGGCTATCGCACCTATGAGCTGTTGCGCCATTGAGCTCACTTTAGTTGAAACTTAAATGTAATGAATTATTTAGAAAGGAAATTCAAATGACTAGATTTATCCTCTGGTCGAAACATCAGTTTTTTTTGCTGCTCTTAGAAACGTCCATGTGACAGATGGTTACTCAATTTTTTTAAAAAATTTTATTACCTTAAGGACTGTTTTGAATGTCCTTATCACTTACGAAATTGAGTTGAATTTTTAATATTTAAGTCTTTTATGAGGCACACTATATTAATATATTTTATCGCAAGAATTGTGACTAGTATTTTTATAAAAACAGATTAGAAATTATTTATATTCATGTAAAAATAATTAAAAATAATAATACCAAACACAAAAAAACTATAGGAATATCCGTATGATAGACGGGGATAGATAAGAAAAATCGCACATATCATGATTTGAAAAAAATCGCCATGTACCACCACGTGTCCCTCTCACTGGGTAGAGTCCAACTGAAGATATCTAGGCAGCCCACCCCAAAAATCACACCCCAGCGTTATCTACAGGCATCAAAGCAAATCATCCCCGTCTGAGAGACGGATGCTCCGGTCAGAGGGTTAAGCTATTACCACAATATAGTTTATTTCGTTTTTCTCCAACTCTTAAAATTACAGAACTGTTATTAGTCCATACTTTGATTTCTTTTATAATTATTCTGCAAAAAAAAAAAAATGTATGTAAAAAACAAACTATAAATTTGGAAAGGTTGAGACAGAGTGTGTATTATGAAAATCGCATGATTCACAGGTTCTTTTATATATATATATAAAAATCCATTAAACTAGTCAATTTTGGTATAGTGTATTAACTTAATTATTGTGTTGGAATCAGTTCTCTCTCTCTCTCTCTCTCTCGCACACAAAGGGTCCTCCTAGGGATCCGGACAACCCCCATAGCCCTTGATTTTTTTTCGATTGATTATAATCCTATGTATATATTACGTAAAATTTACTTATGTATTTGTCATTAATAGTTAATTTTATTAATTAATACTAATTATTTATTCAATAATTAATTTTGTATTGTTTTTGTTCCCGAAAATCGACAAAGAATATGTTGGGTGGCGTATTGGAGCATGATACCAAAATGGGGGACTTTCAACCTTGGACTTCTCCCCCTCCCCCTGAAAATTTTTTGTGTGCGCTACTGGTTGGAATCGATACATTTTTCTTTTACAAAAAGTCATCTAACACATTATCAAACTTCGAAAAAGTGAACATGTTGCTAAATATAATTGCATTGCTTTGATTTAATAATTATTCCCAACCCTTTGACAATATGTATTTGCAAAGTATACTAGATTTTCGAAACAAAATTGTCGAGAAAAATATTCTGGCCTAATAGTCGTGCTTATTAAGTGGTCATTTTGATTCGATATTTTACTGTCCTTACACTCTGAAGCTGCACAATGCTATTGGCGACGGACATCGTGATTCTGAGCTTTGGTCAAGTGACCACGACGACACCCAAGTTGGCACACCACTCTCCGAACTTCATCTGGAGGACTTTGAGCCACGACAGATCCACCTCTAGGGTGTTCTTTCTCAAAATTGGGGAGGAACCGAGCCAAATCTTACTATCAACTATATGGTAATCAAAGCTACGGCTAATGACAGGTGTACACCCATCCCTTTGACGCGATGAGTTTCGTGGGTCGCGATTTGACATTGTCAGACAGGGCATTAGAAACAACAACAACATATATTCGCACGTATTATTTATTTCGGTATTTATAAGTTATAAGGACCATGGTTTGGTGACTGCATTTTCGAGTTGTCGCCAACACGAAAATTGGCGATATTATGAATTTAAAGTTATTTATATTCTAAAATCTACATGCCGATGACACCACGGTATAAGAGTAAGTTTTTTTACCTCTAATAATAAATAAATCGTTAGACTTCTATGTTAAATCCCGAGAGACAATTTTCCTTACACGAAAACACACAACACGCTGATAAACAATGACATTACATCTCCAAAGGCACTTCTCGCCAATTTTCAACTGCTTAGCGTGATTTTTTTTTAAAAAAAACCCGTCGCGCTGTAAAAATTTTTCCCTTGGAAAAAAAAATATTGCGACTTCTTTGTTCATCGGCAACTTCCAGACTTTTATCGTTCGTGTAAAATGATAGAAAATTTAGCTAACAGTATAGAAAAAAGAAAATGGAAGTAAAACTGGCCAAATTTGTAAATAGTGCCACCAAGTTATAATATCAGCAACAGGTATAAACTACATGACATAACCCCAGAAGTTCTAAATAGTCACTGCTTTTAACAGATGTTCTTATGAACTTCAAAAATATTTAAAGTCTAATTTCATCAGCAGAGAAACAAAAGTACTCATTCACAAAACATTGATAATGCCCATTCTCACATATGCTGCAGGTGGCACACCCTGGGGGTCCGGACTTCCCCCCCAAAGCCCTTGATTTTTTTTTCCGATTGATTATAATTCTAAGTATATAGAGTACGTAAAATTTAATTAAGTATTTGTTTTTAATGATTAATTTTATTAACTAATGCTAATTATGTATTCAATAATTAGTTTTTTACTGTGTTTTGTTCCCGAAAATCAACAAAATCAAAAGGATCATGATACAAGAATGGTGAACTTTCGACCCCGGACCCCCTCTTGAAAAAATCCTGTGTGCGCTACTGATGGACAGTGATCGAGAGAGACAAGGAAACTCTTGCTTTATTTGAAATAATAGTCCTTAGAAGTGTTTTTGAAGGCTTCATTTGGAGAAAAAAAGAATCAATTCAGAAATTCATAAAATTTTTAAAGAAACCAGATACTTTTAAATTTATTGCAATACCAAGGTTACAATGGGCAGGACACCTGATAAGAGAGAGAGAGAGAGAGATTGGACGATAATCAAATCACGAAGAAAGATCTTTGGAATCAGACCATATGGTATCGAAAAAAAGGAAGTCCAAGTCTCAGGTGAATCTCGACTGCGTAGAGAAAGATCTAAAAACTATTGATGTCAGAAACTGGAAAAGTCAGGCCAAGAACAGGACAGCTTGGAATGGAATTCTTAGCAAAGCCAAGGCCCATCCTACCCCGTCGTTTCTTTGAGGAAGGAAGAAAGGTATAAACCAGAGTGTATAAAAACAGTACCACCTATATTAGTGATGGCGAACCTATGACCCGTGGGTCAGACACTGACCCACGCAAGCTTTTTAACTGACCCATGATTGCTAGGCAACCACTTGTTTGCTTACGCGAGGGTTTATTTAAACTTTCTAATTTGTGTGGACTATTTATATTCTATTAGAATTTTTCAAACCCATTGACACAAATGCAATTTAAAAGTTGTCTATATAACCTTCAGTAATAGTATATCGGTTTGATCATTACAACTTCAAACACTGGCGTAGCTAGTCCTAAGTGGACCGCGTATCCAAATTCTTTGGAGGCCCTTTTCGGTGGGCTCTCAATATTTCACAATATCTTTTTACACATTTTGGGGTCCCTGAAGCTTGGGTGCCCCGTATCATTGATAAGGCTGATACGGCGGTAGCTACACCCCTGTTTCCAAAGCTACACAAATGACAACAAATGTATATGAAAGTATGTAGTATTTGAAATAAAGCAGATGTTTACGAAATATCAAATAAAGTGTATAATTTTGCTCGCATTTTGTTTCTTGAAAAACAATCGAAACCCAAAGCAAAAAACCATATTTAAAGCACTTTCTTCGGATAAAATGCACTTAAATTAGTTATGTTTGTTGAATGAGACTTCCATAGCGCCCTTCTTTACCCAATATAAGCCAATTGAATTTAAAGATGTTTAGAGTTTTAAAAATACTCAGTTAAAAATTTTTAAACTTAACTCTGGTGCAAATGGGCATTAGTGACCCAAGCGCTAGTACTAAAAAAAACGTGAACAAAATTTGACCCAAGTCCCAAAAAAGTTCGCCACCTCTGACCTATATAATATAAACTATCGGTATAAGCCAGAATTTGGCATGTTTTCTAAGTGTTGTTTTTCAGCTGCCTCTAGCCTATAATTGATAAATACCGTTGTTTCCACTACCTTATTAAATCAATACATTGGGCTAAATTCAAGGTGATCGCATGACAGATGCAATAACGAGTTCTCCAATGAACTCAAAACTGTCATCAGACTTGTACTTGTTCTACTTGTAAAATTTCAAATTTGGTAATTGGGTAAAGATGTTCAAAGATTGAGATTCTTCAAAAAATTTCAATTTTTTTTAAAATCTTAATTTATGTTTGTATTTTTAAATCAAATGCATTTTTTGTTTAACAATGTGTGTTATTACTATTGATAACGTTATAAAAGCTAGTTTCTCTTTCTCTCTCTCTCTCTATAAAAAACAACAATTGGCAACAGCGAAGAGCATGAACTGATTGGCTGGAAACACGTGATTGCATTTATCATGTGACTACGAAGTCACATGAATTTAACCCATTGACATGCTTCAGAAAATTCTCGTTGCAGGAGAACTTTAGCGAGCATACCAATCAATTGATCCTGAATGTTTATATGAAACAGTCAAAACTAAAAAGATGAATTGAATTATCGAGTTGAAGTTGGCTTGCAGAAAAACCCCATGAAATGCAAAACCCATACTGGGGATCATTAAAAGTAGTCTTTTATGAATGAATTGCGTAGAAAACAGTATTTATTTAAGGTATCCGACTACTTTCGGAACAGTGATTTAAAAAAAGCGTATAAATGGATAATTTTCATGACATATAGTGTCATTTGGATTCGAATATATGTATAAAATTGTTATAAAAATATTATTAGAATGACAAATTTATTTAAATGCAATATTTTGGCAAAAAATAAACTTAGAATTACCAATTTTCAAAACATTCTCTTTTGATGAAAAATGCTTCTATAATAATAGTTTGCTTATTTAAAGCAAAGATTTCTCCAGATGTCGTGAACTAGGATTTTTGAAGAATTCGTATTATTTTCAGACCCATTGAAATAATTATCGGTGTTTTTTTTTCTTAAAATTTCTCCCGTCTGTTGTATCAAAATTTGGATAAATCCACTTCTAAGATATATATTTCAAAAATCCTAGTTCAGACTCTGTGCAGAGATCTGAGCTATATTTAGGCAAAATATTATTATTATAGAAGCATTTTCATGAAAGGAAAATGTTTTAAAAATAGATAATTTTATATTCATTTTTTACCAAAATATTGCATTTAAATAATTTTTTACTGTAATGATATTCTTAAAACAATTTTATACATGCTTGTTGATCAAAGTGACACTAAATATCATAAAAATTATCCATTTATATGCTTTTGCAAACAACAGTTCTGAACGTAATCGGATACCTTCAGCAAATTCAACTATGGTTTCGTCATGGCAATGCCACGGACAAAATTTAAAAAGCAGATAGTCCCGTCATAGACATGTCAAAAGCTTAATTGAAATGCTCAGCACCAATTAATTCATATACAGGGTATTCTTAATTAAAAGGACTAATTCGCGATTCCCAAAGGGCTGTGATCCAAAAGGCAGTACAAGAAAAGGGTCTGCGGCAGCATAACAAAAGGAGCTCAAGATCATCACTTCTGTACAAGACTCGTGTCCAATGTACATGTAGGAGTCCCCATCGATTCCAAGTAGATAATCTTCACACCCTACACACATCATTTTCCCGACTAATTCGAACGTCCCCATGGGCAAGATCCCATCCCATTGTGCGGCGGCAGCACGGGGTGGTTGCATCAACCGGAATTCTGTCTTTTCTCTGATCCATCCCATCTGCTCCCAAACGATTAGCAAGTGAATGGGAGGTACCGCGATCCATTCCTCCATCCCTCATTCATAGTGATGCAAGCGACACTCCAAGTGGAGGGGTTGACGGTTAGAGGGTACTACAGGGCCCTTTGAAAATATGCTGTTCTTTACCTACACAAGGGATGAGGATGATTTCCGCCTCCCTCCCCCTGGGTGGTTTTCGGCAGACGATTATTTTTTGGTTCTGGGGACGGATAGGTATAAATTACGAAGCTTTACATAGATGGGAAGGGAATTTTTAGATCCATGGTTGTGTTTTTTTTTTATAGAATAAATCTGGATAAGGGTTAGGGAAATAGATGCCTATTTGTCACATGGATCTTGTAATTTCTATGTCATAATTGTTATTGCATAATAGTTAAATTCTAAGAAAATACAATCTGATATAAAGGTTCTTAAAATAATTAATATGTCCTCATTCACAAATAAAACTATTGAATAAAATAAGCTAGAAATCTTTACCGATTCCATACAAACAAAAAAATAAGAAATTTAATTTCTGCATGCTTCTACAGAGTGTCCCAATAAAATGTATACACTCTTTGAATGATTTTAATACTAGCAATTAATATGATAAAAAAAAGTCTCGAAAATCAAAATAATGCGAACAAATGTAGGAACCAGCCATTTAATGAAAGAGTTCAAATTGTCGGCCATTGTGGATCAGGCACAGCAGATAAAGGCGACCGACGGAATCCAAAACATTCCCAACCATTTCAGTAGTCTCATTTAGATTCCACTCACAAAATTCAATTCTGCAGTCATAATCATCTTGATTGAGAGCGTAGACTAATCTAGGAATAAAACATTTCCATTGCTTAAGCTTTAAAAGGCGATGAACGCTCGATTTTGGTGCTCTTGTATCATGAGCCACTTACCGAGTAGATGTTCAAGACAGTTGATGAAACCTTTCAAAGACTTCTTTCTTCTGTAAGGCTGTTGGATGATTGTGGCCGTCTGGAATAGTTCTTTAGGGCATTCTTAAAAGTTCCTCCTTCCTCAAACTTATCTACCATACGAGTAATTGTGAGTCTGATCGGTACATCTCGTTGAAACCCTTTCTAAACTGTCTTCGTACTTCATTCATATTCTCAGTCTTCTAGTAGCATTTAAGAATAAAATTTCCTTGCTCAAGGTTTAGTTTGACTTCAACAATTATTTTAAACCATCACATCTGAAAAAAAGACAAACAGAATGGTCATTATAAACATTTAAAGAGTATATACATGTTAATTGGGAATATTTCTCAATAAAGTAAGAATTTGATTATTTATCAAAAGATTTTTTAAGGTATCCGACTACGTTCGAAACCATGATTTTAAAAAAAGCGCATAAATGGATAATTTTCATGATATTTAGTGTCACTTAGCTTAGAATATATGTATAAAATTGTTTGAAGGACATTTTGACAAAATTTTTTTTATTTAAATACAATATTTCGGCAAAAAATTAACTTAGAATAACCTTTTTTCAAAATGTTCTCCTTTTGTGAAAAATGCTTCTATTATAATAATATTTTGCTTGTATATAGCTCAGATCTCTGTACAGAGGCTCAACAATGATGTTTGAAAAATTCACATTATTTTCAGAGTTACCACCCATTGAAATAATTATCGGCGTTTTTTTCTTAAAATTGATCCACTCTGTTGTCGTAAAATATGGATAAACCCACTTTTAAGGTATATATTTCAAAAATTCTAGTCGAGCCTCTGTACAGAGGACTGAGCTATATATAGGGAAAATATTATTATAATAGAAGCATTTTTCACAAAAGGAGAATATTTTGAAAATGGGTCATTCTATGTTCATTTTTTGTCAAAATATTGTACTTAAAGAATTTTTTATTGTAATAATATTCATAAAACAATTTTATATACATTTTCTAATCTAAGTGACACTAAATATCATAAATATTATCCATTTATACGCTTTTGAAAAATCACAGTTTCGAACGTAGTCGGATATTTTAATACGATATTTGATCGATTAACTGAAAAAACTGTTTGGTGTTTGTGTTACTAAGATATATAGCTCGATAACCAACAATACTCATAAGCACACGACTTCGACTGGCTGACTTAAATTGGAAATGCATCAGAACACATCATGATGATTATTGGCAATGGACCTCCTACTTTTGAGCATCGGTTAAATTACAAGGGCAACACCTGAGTTGGTATCTCCTTTTTTCTTCCCATCCCACTCCAGGAGATTTCGAGACCTAAACCCATTTAACTTGCAACTGTACCCATTATTTCCCACACGTCTATAATTGAATCAGGATTTTAATCTGCTGAAATTCTTAGATACTTGTTAACACGAAATTTCCGATTATAACCATTCACTCATAATGGACCACCGACTAATCCTGGTGTAAAGGATAAGGACATAAGATATTAATAAAACAACCAAAAGATATTACTGCAAATATCAGTAACAATCAGTGACGTCTTATGATTTCCTGACCACCCTGGACTTCTGTTCAAAAGACCCACTTGCGACACTTCAAGTAGACAGTATAAAGTATATGTTGTTAATTATTTGTACAAATGGTAACCTGTATCAAATAAAATTGCGTGACTCACAGTCTCACAAACCTAGGTACAAGACAACTACCTTTTTTTTGGCTAAATAAGAAATTAAAGTGTATGGTGGTAGGTCTAGGCCTAGATTTTGATGATGAACATGATATAATAATGCAGTTTTGCCATTGTTTCTAGTGGGCTTCAATTCATGAGGGTCACATGATAAAGGCAATCACGTGTTCTCTATTGTATTCAAAACTGATATTAGACTTGTTTTTGTTATTCTATTTTTAAACTTAAGAATAAATTTCAGATTTAATGACTGGGTAAATATATTCAAGCATTAAGATCCTTCAAAACGTTTCTCAAAATAAAAAATTAAAAAAAATTCATATAGTTATTATGCGTGTACTTTTAAATCAAGTGTATTTTGTTTAACTACGGACAGAGAAAGAACGACGCTTGGAAGAAATTTTCTGCAAAATGCAAATGCTGGCAACAGTGAAGCACGTGAACTGATTGGCTGGAAACACGTGATTGTTTTTATCATGTGGCTATGACGTCATATGAATTTATGATTAACTGGAAATGCGTGTTTGCATTTATCTAATGAGACTATGACGTTACATAAATCTATGAACTGATTAACTGGAAACGCGTGTTCGCAATTATGTGACTATGACGCCACATGAAATTAGCCAAATAAGCGGTAGATATTTCGGCATACATTTCGAAATTCACAGTTTTTCTCAGAATACGTCCGGGGAACAACATTTGACGATTAAAATTATTAGGTCCATGATCTTATTGAGGCGAAATCGAAAACGAGACTAGGCCTCGGAATCGGTTGGCCTTTGCCGTAAGTTAGCGCTTCTTAAACTTTTAATCACCACGGCCCCTTTATGTATCACTCCGTCATCGCGGACCCTCAAGAATTTGAACAAGCCTCCTGACTCTCGACACATGGCTGTGTGATTTGAAGATTCCTCTATAATCCTAAGGCATTGCTTCTCAAACTTTCAATATTTGCGACCCAATATTCAATCATAATTTTCATCATGCCCCCTCCTAAATACAAATAACAAAGCACTGAACCCACTAATAGTATACTTTGAAAAGCTAAAGCTACAATATGACTTAAATCTCTTAAGTGCCACTGGTGTACATATAAGTCTCACTTTACCGGTGCATTAAATACCCCGAACATATATATACGTCTTTCCGAAATGCAATCTTTTTCTAGCACTGCAGTAGCGCACACCGGATTTTTCAAGGGGTCCGAGGTTGAAAGTTCACCGTTCTTGTATCATGCTGTTTTTGATTTTGTCGATTTTCAGGAACCAAACACAGTAAAAAACTAATTACTGAATAAATAATTAGCATTAATTAATAAAATTAATCATTGATAACAAATATTTAATTAAATTTTACGTATTATATAGAATTATAACCAATCGGAAAAAAATCAAGGGCTTTGGGAGGGGGCCCGGGACCCCAGGACCCCCTTGTGTGCGCCAATGAGGCACTGCTATCCATAAAATTATTCCGAAAGCTTTGGAATGTAATAAAAGGACCTTGATAGTGTTTACGAAGGATGTAAGAGGCTCGCGTCTTTCTCGCGGGCACCTAGATGTGTGTATGTGGGTGGGGAGAAACACTCGACATGATTCAACTAATCTACTTATTTCCACACAAAAATAGACACGATTTCAAATAATGATAGTAAGAGAATGTCTCAATGTTAACCGTGAAAGTGGAACAACGACCGTAAAACGGGAGCGATTAGGAGACTAACAAACTTAATCCTTATCTTAATTAAGGATTTAACCTATCATCCAATTTAATCTAATCTTAATTCAATCATCGTGAACAACGTCACTTTAAAGTTTCCTCCTAATAAGAATCAAATCACTATAATTTTAATATTACACCTTCAGAAGCAATCTCACCTGGCTCGAATATATCTTCTCGCCTTCTTTCCCTCAAGCTAGAAAATCTCGCCTATTTATAGCAAGTTAATTTACATATCACTATTCTCTTCTTTCGAAGGGTTGGTTGTGAATAATGCAAATTGATAGCCCAAAAATTTCCCAAGAGGATTAATTAGAAAATCGCGTGTAGATCCATCACGAGGATTTACCTTTATCAGAGTATTTCCTTATTTTGCGCCTACGTGGCAAACGGAGACAATGGGGAACGAATTACGTAAGCTTTAATCAGCAGTTAAGGGATTATTTATAAACCGTATGAGAATTATCAAGATAAGTGTTAATTTTTATATATAATTTTATATATGGCAAGCCTATGGGGTCACAGGTAATTATTAAACTTGTCCTTAACTTAATATTGCTAAATTAATTATAAAACACAATGTGCAGTACTGATACATTTGTAAGCGTATTATATCAGTGTAAATGTCAATTTTATTTCTTATTATGCCAAAATGTATTTTGTTTACTTTCAGTAAATTAATAATTTTTAAAAATAATCTTTAGTTTACAACTTTTCAATATGCTCGAGCCCCCCTAGGGGCGTGCCCCACAGTTTGAGAAACGCTGTCCTAATATTACTTGTCTGCTACTTATACAGACTTCTTTTAGTACTTCCTTTCTCCTTTAAGAAAACAGTAAATATCTAATTAAAAAAATATTACTATGTAGTAATGACTATTTAGTTGCCAACAATAAAAAAAAAAACTGTAAGTTAATATTCTTTATCGAAATACATGCTCTAATAGAGTTTTTTTTCATTTATCACAGTTTAATGATCGTCTAGAAGGGCACAAAACTTTCAGTTTTTTCGCTAGGCCTCTCAGAATCTGTAAAAGAGGGAAATCTTAACATGAAATGACAACCTTCGGACCCCCTAGAAAAGCTCTGGGGACCTCCGGGGGTCCGTGGACCCCAGTTTAAGAGCCACTGCTTAAAGCCGTCTCTGGTTATTCTATTTTAGCTCGCTCAAATTGTAAATATACTATTGTGACGGGGCTTTTGCGGAGTTTTCTATTAATCCTCTTGGGGAATCTTTGGGGCGGTCAATTGAGTTATTTCACATCCATCCCCCTCACGAAGAAACCTTGATATGCAGATTAATTAGTATATTTATAGCGGACGTTTAGTAATCGACGAAAAAGGAGGAAAGGAATCTGAGTTGCTGAACGCAGTGCGGTTACGATAAGGATCTGAATTTAGACGCGTAATCATAGAACGGGCTCTAGTTATTGAAATAAATTAAGCAAGCTAGGATCCATATCATGCGCTTATTCACATAAGATTTTGAGCTACGATATATCACTCTGGATTTTTCCTCTATAGTAGGATTGTCTTTGATTATTATATTTGATAATAATAAACTGGATTTTTTTTTCATGGCTAGTTTGGGTCATCAATCTTTACCCCCTATAGATTTAGGTCGAGTAGATGAAGAGATGGCTTCCCTAGGAGGAAGGCTATCAAACTATAGTGAAAATGTTTATTAATCCCTTAACGGTCATAAAATTTTGAAGGAGACGGTCATAAAAGTATCTGTTATTTTATTCAAGAAAATTTTATAAAACTACAATGTTCAATATATGTATTTATTTTTAAATTTGGGGTAATTTTTTAGCTTAAAATACGAAAAAAAGTATTAAATTAATTAATTTGTAGTAGTTAATTTTTTGTTGGCTTTTCTTAAAAAAATTAAGGAAAGTCAACATTTAGAGGTATTATGAATAAATGCTGGTTTTCCGGCAAAGAAAAAGACATTAAAAAAAACATGTGTTTCAAACAATAAGGGAGAATTTTATTATACTTATGCATAATGTAAAAACACATTAATAATTTTTTCTTGTGAGATAAATTTCAAAGCCTGAGATAAGAAGGCCAACATCACAGGTAACAGTCCTCCATCATCACTGCTCTCAGATTCACTAACCGAACTTCAAAACAATCAGTTATTTCAGAATCACACTCTCAGATCCATTTATAGTTAAAGTAGAATCCGATTCACTTTCTGACTAACTCCACATATAAGGACTACAACATTATAATATATATATATATATATATTATTATAGAACGCAGCCTAGTGTATTTACGAAGTAACTGAGCTACGGTTACAAAAACATATCGCTAATATATATGTTTGATTGGGCTAACATCTAGTTTAAAATAAGATTATCTCTAAACACGTAACTAATAATTTGGTACTGTTATCTGGTGAGAAATAAACATAATTCCGGGCATAAGAAATAGATAGTTTTAATATTTCTAGCGCATTACTTATGAATACTCTAGCCCGGAAATATCACGGGCGCGAGAAATAGAGGGGTAATTTCACCCCGTGATTTTGACGGGAGCGAGAAAGAAGGCGTTTTGTAAAATTATACAGAAAATCATTATATTAGAGTATTTAGTAAAATTGAATTCATAGGAATATTCATTATCGAATTCTGTAATGAAAATATACAATACAGAAACTGGTACGAACAGAATTGGCAAGATATTTCAACACAATAGAAAGAGTGTATTTTATTCTTAACATCTATTGACAAATAGTCCTAAAACACTATTCCCCAGTAAAAAACTAAAAGCATTTGATATATACGCTGCGTGTGTAGCGCAGACATGGTCCCGTATCTTAACCGTCGCTTGTCCAATGCATTGAGCAAAGTGCGGGGGCCGGGTTTCCCATATAGATATAAACTCTGCCTCTCCATATATTTATCTCTATCTGTATCGATACGCCGCTTTCATATTTATTTTATTTGTTTATTTTGAAGGCAACGTGGTCCAAGGTACAAGTTGTCCGATGGCCATAACAGCGAAAAACACAGTTGATGATATGTGGGCTCCAGACAACACATCACGGACTATAACGCTCGTTACAGCCAAGTCACCAACTTGGCGAGCTTATCCCAAAAGAAAGTTCTAATTTTTAAGGAAAGTCTGAAAGGGAATCAGTTGATAATAATACCTATTTTTTTTTTAAAAAAAAAGGTGAATTAACACCAGGACCGAGCCTAGGGTGTCGGCCGCCCTCGTCCAAAGACCTAATGTGCCACCCCTCCAGGAATTCTTTTCATATTTTGACTAATACTTAACGTTGGCGTTATAAACTCATCTATCTGTATAAGAGTAAAAAGTATAACATCGGTAAAAATAAAAATAAACAAAAAAAAATCAATTTAAAAGTTAAAACTTCTGCCCAATTGGTGATTACATTTTTTAGAGTTGGAATCGTAATTTGATATTTATTTGAGTGCGTTATGTACTTCAGCCTCCAAAAGTCTATATATTTGAGTATCTATTGAGGTCTATATATATAAAGAATAATTAAATGGAACTCAAATATTTATTTCTGTTTTAATCTTTTGAATAGAAATAGCTGAAACGACCTCAATATAACAACTTAATAATATTTTATCACCATAATACTTGTAATATACTCTGTGTCCCGAAACTTGACAATAAGCTGGCACGAGGTAAAAAGTGGAGTCATATCTGTTCTGGGAAAAATAATAAAAAATTCTCCCTGCACTTGGCTAAGTGAGAACGAGCACATTTTAGAAAATATGGAAAATTGACATCCTCCATCACATCATTAGCTACTCTGACCCCAAATTTCCCAATTTTATGATGATTTTTTTCACTAACGTACTCTTACATAGCCGGACTATTAGTCACAGTCACGAGTCGGACAAAACGGTTTGCTGGATTAGTTCAAATTAACCTTGCTTGTGAGATTCGGGGTTTGAGAAAAAGCCGCCAACTAACTTTGACTTTCTATAAAAAGAAAACTAGTGCATACAACCCCAGGTAAATTTCTCAAAAGTTGGCCCATTTAGTTAAGATTCCAAAATGATACAACAATTGTTCTTTCCTATGCATAACAATCAGTGGCGCACACAAGGAGGGGGTCCTCGGGTCCGGTAACCCAAATCCCTTGATTTTTTTTCGATTGATTATAATCCTATGTATATAGTACAGAAAATTTAATGAAATATTTGTTATTAATAATTAATTTTATTAATTAATGTTAATTATTCATTCAGTAATTAATTTTTTACTGTTTTTTGTCCCCAAAAGTCGACAAAATTAAAAGAATACGTTTGGCGGAATGGTGGCCTTTCGACCCTGCCCCCCCCCCTTTCATTGAAAAATTCCTATGTGCGCTACTCATAACAATCATTCAGAACTTTTTATTTGCAGAATAGCTTCATTTTAAAAACTTCTCTGTTGATACCTTCCATCACATCATCAATCTGATATTTATTTGTTTTGTGTCCTGAATTCTTTTAAATTTGCTCAGGTAAGAAATTTTATGATCACGTAAATTATGTTTGGAATCTACATTCAAAATAAAACTGATATAAAAGAAAAATTGACTTATAATAAATTATTTATTCTTCATATTAATTCTTCATGTTATTCTTTAAATTATTTATTCTTCATGTTATTCTTTAAATTATTTATTCTTCATATTAATTATGCGTTTTTATCTTACTTTTCTTTTCTCTTTCTCCTATCTTCCTCGAAGTGGATTTGGCTTTAACCAATCGCATTGGCGATCGCCAACAACCTCATCCCACAGCAACCTGGGAACAGTAGAACGAGCGACACTCGAATTTTTACGACCTTCTCAGCCGTTTCGCCCGTTCAACGGACCTTTGGTTTTACGGCTTGTTGACCGGCCATAGTGGACACCTTAACACGGTGCCAACAACAATAGTAAGAGAACGTCCCCCCCCTTCCTACCCTCTTTAAAAAAATGGCCCTCCCTTCCAACTACTATTCGACCATATATCGTGCGGTGTTTGGAGCACATTTGGCTCAAGTCCTTACATTCTACATCACAGACAAAGCAGAATAAAAATTGCATTTTCGAACTTATACTTTAAGAACCCAATAAACAATTGAGATGTATTATTTGCCAGTTCTGATTGGTTCTAAAATTATTCAACATTTAAAAGAAGAAAATGCTGTTTAAATAATCCATATTCGGAAGAGAGAGAGAAAAACGAGGTAGTCACATTCGCATGTTGATTGATTGATTGTTGAATTATTTGAGATTGACTTTAAAAAGGGAATTTTAAAAGGGGCAGGATTTGGGGGGTACTTTATCTGGTTTTACCCCCCTTCTCGAACTTCCCCACCACGGTCCCGATAGCCTAGTGGTCATTATTGCAAGCATCGCCGAGTCACAGCTTCGAGTCCCAATGCTACTGAAGACGCCGCGTGGAGAGGCTGATGCACGTTAAGTCTGTCAACTCCCGTTGGTGTGGTGGGGAAGTTCGGAGAGGGGAGTAGTAGGTCAGATGTCATTTTCGTCACCTGACCTTGGCTCAAAATTTCGAGGTTCGTTGCCAATAGCCTTCTTGTTATCTTCAAAGTGCGATGTGAATTAAAGTTAAATCAACCAAACATCCACTCCAAGTCAGCTTAAACACTTTTAGCCTCGACACCAGTTTCTCCTGTGCAACAATCAGGACTTGAAACCAAGATTCAATAGAAAAAGCTCTGGCTACTGACTTCCAACCATAACCCTACGGCTACCAGACCGTATCATAATCACAAGCAACTTTCCGTGCAAAATAGTGAGGCCATAAAAAAAATTACCATTAATCTTCTTAGGGAATCTTTGGGGCCAGCATTGAGTTCATTCACAGATAATCCTCTCAAGAAGAAACAGTGATAGTGAAGGTTTCGTAATCGCGGAGAAGGAGAAAGAAAGCTGAGAGGCTGAACGCCGTGAGCTGATGGTAAGACATTAAATTTAGAAGCGTAATTATAGAATGGGCTTTGCGAGAAAAAAAATTAAGGAAGATAAAGATTCATAGGATAGCTTTGTTAAAGATAAGTGGTTAGGATTCCAGGTGCCTATTTACTTTGAATTTGGAAAACTTTATATCACTCCCGATTTCCTTCCCCATAGTAAGACTTGTGTTGTTCAATATATTTGACAAAAAAATTAGGTTTATTATGGCTAACTTGAGTGATCAATCATTTCCTCCCACAAACCTGGTCACGTAGATGAAGAGATGGAAGGTAGGGGCTATCCAAGTCCAAAAAACACCCCCTTCCCCTTGGGGGAAATTTTTACGATAATTTTTTAAAAACAA
>BMAV01016549.1:0-11197 GCA_019973955.1 Trichonephila inaurata madagascariensis
TAAGAAAACAGTAATAGTTTTGTTCTTTGAAATTAACATTTTCAGCATGAAAGTATTTCATACATCTTTATATTTTTTAATATACAAAACTGTTAAAATTTCCACTAAAAATGATAAAAAATATATAAAATTTTAAAATAACAATGATTTTATTAAAAGTAAAAGAAATTAGAGAGAGCTACTTTCATTCCATTTTAACTTTTTGTTTAAAAATACCTTCAGAATTCCTTTTTGATCTCTTATTAAGGTCACATTTTCAAATTGAATTTGGTCATTTATCGCATGAGTGAGTGAATATTAACTTCGCACTGTTCAACTACACAAGGGCTTTTAGCAACGGACCTCGTAATTTTGAACCATAGTCAAGTGATGTGGACGACACCTGAGCTGGCACCCCCTCTCCTAACTACCACACCAAGGGAGGACGTTTGAGCTCTCGACAGATTTAACGTGCATCGCTCCCCCTCAAGATGAATCTTTAGTGATACTGGGCTCGAACTCGTGACATGCCAGCCATGATCCGATACCTTGACCACTAGGTTACCACGGCCACATCATTTGTCGTAGACTTCACAATTTTTAACTGTAGTCAAGTGACGAAGATGACCCCTTGCTGATGCCTCCCTCTCGATACTACCCCAACACGGCAATATGAGGATTTTAAGCAGAAAAACGAATAGTTTTCAGGGGCACCAGGACTCGAATCCCCAGTTCGACAACCCCGACCACGAGTTCGTGATCGGGAACACTCAGCTACCGCAACCACGTATTTAAATTTGAATCTGTAGTAAAAAGAAAAGTAATCGAATAAGTAAGTGTTTATTAACATCATACTGTAAAGCAACACGTGGGCTATTGGCAATGGATCTCGTAATTGGGATCAATGTCAAGTAACGAGGACGACACCTGAGCTGGCATACCCACTCCCCCTTCCTCTCCGAACAGCCACAGAATTCAAACGAAAGCACTTTGAGTTCTGACAGATTTAAAAAACATCAGCCCCTCTACACGTTGGGTCTTCACTAGCACTCGGTTCTAACTCATGACATTCCGGACACAAGTCCAGTTATTGAATAATGAAACACTCTAAAATTTCATTAAAATGATATGTGTAAAAAAAAAATACTAAAATGGACAAACATTTTCATAGACTATTTAAATTATTTTACTATACGAACTTCCATACATTTTAATAATTGCACATTGAATAAACTTAGTTTTACTTAATGCTACAGAAAAATTATTTCTATAATATGAAATAAGAAAAAAAATAAGCCAGTAATAACAATAACTATATAATGTATTTCAAACAAAAAAAATTAAAATAAAAGCATATAAATTATTTTAAATCCCATGTAACGCTTTTATGCATCAAAATAATCAAAAACGGATCATTTAAATCGCATCTGTTACGAATTAAAAATGGGAGGAGTTGTTAATATCTCTCTCATAAAAAAACCCATCCATCTAGTTAAACTTGACTGTCCACAATCAACACTTATATAAAAAAATAGGGGTCAGTGTTTCACTTCATTTCCTTTCGAGAACCTAGTAGCAGCTGATCCTGTTGAAACTATCTTTGTAATTATCTAAATGTCACTCCGGCACAAGTAAAATTTACATTTTTCTCCATTACACATTCAAGAGATCATCATTGTTGTAGGCGAAGAGTTTGTTCAGAATGAAACTGATAAGGAGTACATTTAAAAGTTGTTAAAAACCGTCAATGGGTGCAGATGGTCAATCAGAAGAAGATTGAAGAGGTGTTTGAAGACTATTAAGGAAATCTGTTCACTCATTTTCTATTTCCTCCATGTCAAATCACGTTAGGAAGATTCGATTCTGAAATTTCTATTAATTCTAGGCATTGTTACGATCGATGCTATCAAAATAATGAAGAGTTTCAGCACTGAAGTAAAGGATTTCGACACCACTGGAAGAAATTAAAGAAACCAATGCTAATGATTTGGTATTTTCTAGCTTTCCCAAAGTAAATTCATGCCAACTTCCAATTACATTAGTTTTATATCATTAACACAAAATGCAGCAATTTTAGGGTGCACAGTGCCTAAGGTGGTTGGCATTGTTACAACCAAGTCATACCATACAGAAGTGATTGGATCCCTATGCAAAAATAAGGCCTCATTTGTTACCCTTTTTTGTACATAGTATACAGCATACGCGTGAAGAACCAGTGGTCGAGGTTCTATTTCCGGCCTGGGCAAGGTCGACTCACCCTTTCATCCCTCCTTCTGTGGGTCTATAAATGAGTACAAAGCTTTCTTGGGGATTTAAACACTGGGGTCTCGTTTTAGACTGATAACCTGATCGAAACATCTGCCCATGCACCTCAACGCCAATTGGTCACGTATAAAGGAATGGGCACAGTAGGCCCTGGCCCTCATGGGCTGTTACGTCACTGACATATGAAGCCATGTTACGCCACTGACATATTATACACAGCATGCGTTTTCAAATACTAGTACAAACGATAACCCGTTACAAATAAATGTGCGTGACTCATAATCTCACAAACGGACTCGACCGATTGCCTTAGGCTTATACCTAGACACATCATCGGGTGCTGGTGCGTCGAATGAAGTTTTAAGCCACTGAAATCTCCTATTCGGAGAGAATATGCGTGTTAGAGAATAACACACATTTGACGATTATTAAATCTTATTGAAGCCGAATCGAGAATTAGACGAGGTTCTGGGGCCGGGACTAGTTGGCCTATGCCTTAAAACGTCCCTGCCTGGAGGTTTTTTTCCACCTTGCTGTAGATTTTTAAAAAATAATACGGATATTTTCAACAATGTTTTAAAACCCTTTACCGGTGTTCTTTTTAGTATACGTGGAAGTTTACCAAAGCTGCATCCCTGACTTCATTTTGATGAATCTTTGTCAAATACAGATTTCTTATTATCTATTATATAAATAATTTAAAATTTCTGAAGCACCAGCAAACGATAAATCCTAAATCAATAGTATTTCATCAAAAATTCTCTTTCGATAGCAAAATTTGTATAGAAAAATTATACTAAGTAATGCAATCGAAGAGAAAATGAAATGGTAACATAAAATTTTATTTTTCATTTTAGTGAAAAGCTTATCTTATAATTTATTGGTTATTCCTTAATGTTCACTGAGAAGGACATGATCAAATACGAAGGGCAACATCTAAGTAACAGTTTTTTTTATGCAATAATTGTTTTAGTTTAATTTTTGTAAAATTTTATTTAAATATTTTTTAATTGATTTATAATTGCAGTTCTATATTTTAATCAAACACAATTATAACTTCTGCCACAGTAAATAATATGATTCTACTATAGCTAAAAGCTTTATCCCTCTGATTTTTTAAATGAAATTAATTTATTGTATTTTGATATTTACGATAATATTTCATCATATATTGTTAAAATATTTAACTATTTTTGGGTTGCGGAAAAATTTAATTTTTCTCGGAAAGCCTTTTTTAGCTCTCTGGTTTCATTTATATCCTAAATTAATTTATTTATGTTATATTTTTAAAATAAGATAATCGCAGTATATCTTCATTTTTTTTTCAAATATTTGCTGAAATTAAAAATTATACAGTAGGATTTCTCTCTCAAATTTAATTAATAATTAGGAACATTGACATACTTGCATTAATAAATTGTCATCATAATTTCGTGAATAGCTGATATCATTAGGAAAAACCAATGAAAAGTATTAAATTCATTTTTATAAAGTAGAAGAAAAAAAATCATGAAGCCATTCAGAAATAATCATTAAACTGATTTCTCAAAAAGAAATAATCAAAAAGCATGCAATTATACTTTAAAACAAAACCATAACCAAAAACTTCATTGACCGAATTAACAATTGTTTCCCATTTCATCTCGAAAAGGACACGTCAATCCTCGAGGACAAAATTAAACATTTCGTCACGCCGCAAAAATTTTTGTTCACAAAACAGATAACACCTAAAGAGCAGCATTAAAACCAGTTCATTCAGTTGACAAGGAAAACGACTCCTTTTTAAAGTTGTGAGCAGCATATTTCTAAGAAAGATGGCATTAATTTCTTCTTTCATCGCATCTTTTATGATACTTTACAACTGATTCGTTCTCATTCAGGGTTTCCCATACATCCACGCGCGCGTCACCGGACAGTTTACCATCCACAGCTGGTAAAACCGCATACTAGAGAGGAAATGCAACAAATAATAATAAAAGCATATATACCTACTAAGTTGTTTCGCTCTTAGCCAACACTTCCTCATAACACAAGACATATTTAACTTCGCTTTGTGACATAGACTGTAACTGTAACTGAAGGGGTGCCTGCGAGAACCAACTTGACACCTGACCTCAGTATGGAAGTTTTCACGATTTTCTATGAGATATATAGCATCACTTTTTTATACTTCCTGTTCATTTTCAGCCTCGGATATTTTGGAAATAGATGGGATTTGGGGAAATAAGTTTGATCCATAAAAAAAAGTTTTGTGTGAAGGTTTTATTTTATTTTTTCTTATACTAAACAATAAAAAAAAGCTTTTGGATGACAGCGAAGCGTGCCGCATTTGAGATCGACCTTAAAATGTGTCCTGATTATATTAGAAAAGAACCTTGTGTGTGTGTGTGTGTGTGTGTGTGTGTGTGTGTGTGTGTGTGTGTGTGTGTGTGTGTGTGTGTGTGTGTGTGTGTGTGTGTGTGTGTGTGTGCAGTGTGTGTGTGTGTGTGGGGCAAAGTGTGTGTGCTGTGTGTGTGTGTGCGTGTGTGGGTGTGGATTCTTTCTATTACCACAGTAGATTTCTTTTGGTTTCTTTTGCTATTTAGATTTTCGCATTTTTATCGAATTTATTTTCTATACATATTCATGTAGGTACAGTGGCATACACAGGCATTTTTCAGGAGGGGGGATGATTGAAAGTTCACCATTCTCGTATCATACCCCAATACGCGATCAAAACACAGGGACAGTTCTTTAAGATCTCTTTGAGTACCGGCCCGTATAGGGCCCGTGGAAGATTTTTGGCCAATCTTTGGGCCCCTATGCAAAAAGCAGACCCGCTTGAAATCTTGCAAAGCAAACAGTACAGAAGCACACATACGTCAAATACCATTCAAATCGTAGTTTGGAAACAATGAAATGCACAATAAACCCCACAATCTCAAAAAGTCCTAAAGTCCAAAGTTCCAATCTGCATCTAAATGGAAATTGTAATGCGATTTGCTTATATTCCAGTCTTAGGTCTCGACATTGACAACGGTTATCACAAAATGAAACAGTCTTACCACTTTTGCCAGAGTGACATCCAGTTCAAAATTTTTTCAGAGAATATGTGTAGCCAACATTTGACCGACAAAACATCCAGACTCCAACCCAAGAGTCGAGAGAACGAAACAAGGCCCCCACCGAGGGTAAGGCCCTAAGCCTGGGTCCAGTTCAGAGGTGTAGCTACCACCGTATCAATGATATGGGGGCCCTAAACTACAGGAACCCCCTGATGTATAATGTTTTGACCTTTTCAAATAAGTTTTATTAATGTGATGGATTTTAGTTAATTTCCAAAAAGGGCCCCCAAGGAATTTTGATACAGGGCCCACTCAGGACTCGCTACGCCAGTGGTCCAGTTGGCCCATGACATAAAAATGACCCTCGTCAAACATATTCTTTTGATTTTATCGATTGTCACGTGAGCAAAAGTGCCAAAAATTAATTATTGAATAAATAATTATATACTAAATAAAACAGCCTGGCTAAAAGTTCAAAATACCAACTATATTTTTTGCGTACTACATGCATAGTGGATTTCTAACCCTCACTGAAGAAAAATCAATGGTGATGGGAGGGGGATTCGGATCCATGGACCTGGATCATCTCCTCCTCTATGTATCTATTTTTAAAGGCCTCTCTAACAGAAAAATAGCATTGAGCAACCGAGGTGTCATCTTTAAATACATTGAGTAGAAAATATTCATAATGATATCACCAAATGAGTGGTAGAAAGTACCTTGTGAAAACATTTGTTTAATAAGTAAATCTGACTTAATTTAGTTTCTTCTGAGATTGAATATTTTCTGCCCCTACGAATGCCAGGAAATAATTCCGTTCTCAAGATATCTGGAAAAAGATCAGCGCGAACCCTTCGTGTGTAACCTCTTTCAAGTTAAATGTAAATAAGAAACATAAATAATATAAAAATGATAATTATTATTAAAAAAGATAGTTACTAATAAGTATCCACATTCACAGGTTAGTAAAAAAAATTATATATTTCTTTTAAAGTAAACTGCTAGAAATTAATATTGTGAGTCGCTCTTGAACCTGTGTATTACTCACCCATATATATATATGTTGTTAGTAATGATATGAAAGGAACGGAAAAATGAGTACACATAGTTTTTTTTTTAAGTATATGTATATCACTCGTAAATTTTTTTCTGGTACTCCTATATAAATATTTTAAGTTAAAGAATATTTTGAATAAGGAAACATTTCCAAAAAGAATCAGCTGAAATAATTTAAATCTACCTCAGTTAAGTTTACATTGATGAAATTTAAATCGACGATATGGGCCAGTTTTGACAAACAAGCCAAACTCAATTCCAGCTAAACCGCCGATTGATTGAATAAGCGCCACCGCCGCACTGTTCAGCTTTCGCCACGAGGGCTTTTATGACGGACCACGCCATTTTGAAACCACGTCAAGTGACGTGACTACCAAGTGCTGGCACCCCCTTCCTCCCAACCACACCACACCAACGGATGACGTTTCAGCTCGACAGATTTGCACGCATCGCCGCCCGCCACGGCAGGCTCCTGCGTACTGGGGCTCGAACTCGTGATGACAAAGGCAAGCCACGATCCATAAATACCTATACTCACTGGCTACCGCGGCCGCCACAAAGAACTGCTGTAAAGAATAAGCTTTCAAACCAAAGCTCCAAATATAAACCAAATATATATATATTATAAATTAAAAGAAGTTGCCGGAGATTTTGCTAAAAACATAGACATATTATTTCAAAGATTTTTCGTACAAAATACGTACGCCTTCTAAGAATTTTTCCTTGGCATTGTTTAAAGTCGAAACAAAACACTTGGAACTTAGTACAATAATAATTACCAACTTAGCTATTTTCTTTAAAATTAATAAAATCACAGAGGCATCTCTTACGTATCTTATATATGTTCTAAGCGATAATATTTTTTTCACATTCCGCGCATACTTCAATGTATCGATAAGTATCGGATCCAAGAACACATAAACCTTCAGAAATCATTTACTCTTTTGTCAACAAAATTTTCGATTCTTTGTAGCTCTAAATTTTAATACTTAGCGTGATTCAACAAATATCGCAAAAATAAAACGCTTTCACAAAAACTCTTTCTGTGAATTATTCCCCTCCCCCCCTTTTCTTTCTTCAAAACATTCCAAACATTTTTATTGTTCCTTTATCAAAAGTACCCACACTTCAGGCAGAGAAAACGAAAATACAGAGAGACACACACAAGAAGAAAAAAAACATGAAAAATCTAACACCTTTTATTTAACTGCTCTATTGTGCAACTTAAGCTACACTTTGACGCGTAGAACGCGTCGTCACACTCCGGATTTCGTGACGGTATTCGGTGACACCTAATTTTGCATTTAACTCCGCTGAAAACTTTTTCCCGCTACAGTTCATAAAATTTGCCATGAATTCTACAGCTTTGCAAAAGACTCTATTGTACCTGGTTCATTGAATCTACACAAATGATAAAAAAAAGTAGAACTTGATCCTCGGTGGCTGATAAGGTAATTCTCGACCTTACGCATATGGTACACCTCAACAGCGGGGTCTGCTCAAGTCATGAATTTTGAATCCGGGGTGGGTGTTCAATTGGCTGCAATGTCCCCAAAGATTGGTATCTGTGTTATTGCCAACTGAATACGTATTTTCAGTGTACGTAATATGGAAGGTTTGGATCAAGATATAGATAGCTCTGTCTCCTTCTACGTCGCACCCCATATTACCGTAAAAATCCGGCGTATATAACGCGCGCACCGGTGTATAACGCCTCTACCTATACTTTCGCTTTAAATTTTTAATTTAGGTATATTCGCCGTATAACACGTGCACCCCTTTTTGAACAAAGAAGAAGAAATCTAAAATATTTAGTATTCACGTTTTTATGTTTAAGTAATTTATTCGAGGTACTCTATCCCAAACTTTGAAAATACTTCTTGGGAACTACAACTGTTCTTAATCAGAAGGCAAATTATTTCTTTTTAAATAAACAGTGTTTCGATACATCTAGAAGTAAATTTTCTTATAGCCATCTGTTATTATTTTTAAAGCTGTCGTTTTTATACCCGGCGTATAACGTGCACCCTTAATTTTCGATTTTATTTTTTGTGTTCAAAGTGCGCGTTATACGCCGGATTTTACGGTATATGGAATTGAATGTAAAGTCGAATAAATAATCTATCCAGCATCATAAAGGATAAATCAAGTGTGAAAATAAATATATTTTAAATGCATGGTATAATTTTGTATCCATGGAAACAATATAAAAATCTTAGATAAATAATTTTTTACTTATTACTTAGAACTTAGTATTTAAAAGAGGTAAAAAGAAATAATATATTTAATTATATTATTTCTTTTCTTCTTTTTTTAAAAATTTTAAACCTTTAAAATTTAATTGATTGGGTTATTAACGTCGACTATTTAGCTACAACGAGGGCTTTTGGGCGGACCAATTTTGAACCATGGTCAAGTGACGTGGACGACACCTGACTGGCACCCCTCTCCCAACCACCACACACCTCAACGGGAGGACGTTTCCCGCTCCGACAGATTTAACGTGCATCGCTGCCCTACACGGCGGGTCTTTAGTGGTATTGGGCTCGAACTCGTGACAAGGGAAGCCACGGTCCGATACCTATACCCTCGGCTACCGCGGCCACGACCTAAATTCAAAACTTTCAAACAAGAGTATAATTATAAAGAAATAGTTTTCTCATAATGACGGCCTGAAGATGTATTGGAGGTGAGGGGGTGCAAATAATTCTAAACGAGACAAAAAATTTAGGTACCAACAGAACATATATTGAAAAAAATTATTGTTATTTTAAAAATTTACGAAACAATTATTTTATTATTATTAAAATAATAGGAAAACATTAAAATTATGATAATTTTGTACAAAAATTAAAGTTTATTTCAACAGTTTAAGGTAAAACAGTAGTCTTCAAACTGTATTTCACGGAACCCTGGGGTTCCACAAGGCATACCCAGGGGTTCCACGAGTCACAATAAAAATATCGAAAAGAAACTCATAAATATATCTATGAAAAATAATTATTTCTATGAAATTTGTAAATTACAAGTATCTAAAACTCATCCTATTCATTAAAACTGGACATTTTATTTATATATGATAATCTTTATTTTTCAACATTTTTTAAACTTTTGTGATAATATAATAAAAAAAATATTAAAATGTTTTATCTTTATATATAATATTCCTACTAGATTATGAATATTCTGTTTTTTATTATCTTGGATTTCTCGAGGTAACTTTATACTCGTTAATTAACACAGTGTCTTGGGAACTAAATATTTCTCTTAGAAAATGCACCATTTTCGGAAAAAAAAAACACCTGTAACGAAGGAGAGGAAACAATATACTAATAGATTCGATGTTAAAATCTAAATTTAAGCAAGAACAGGTCCTGAGTTTTATGTTGCAAATTCACACGAAAAATATACAGTATTTCTCACACAGCAATGAACATTTTAATGCCATTCAGAATATTGTGTTTAAATGAAATATATTTCTCAACGTGAATGGATATAACAAAGAATAAAAACAAATCAAACGCGGGGAAAAAATTCCAGATAATTTCAATAGACATAATTTCCCTTTTGTTAAAAAAAAGAAAACATATTCCAGCTTCTAAATAAAAATGCACGGGGGTGACGGCCAAATTAATATTTTTAAAATGAGTATGTGAGGGGGGCTTTTATAGATTTCTAAAGCCCCTTTCTTGGGGTTTTTGGGGGCCAAATGAAATTTTTTTCCAACCAAAGAAGAAAGAACGGGGTTTATAAAAGAACCCTTATATATTTTGGAATTCGAGGGAGTTTTGTGGGTTATGTCTATCAAAAGTGATTGCTAAGGGGGAGGAAGTGGCTAAAGAGAGAATAGCAATTAAAATTAATTCTCTTCAATATGAAAATAAAAAAAATTTTTTAAAAAATTTTTGTGGATTTTCCCCATTTTTGGGGAAGATCCCCATTTAAATAAGATGCAACAACACCCAGTAAAAAAAAAAAAAAGACAAACATTACCAAATTAAATGTGAAAAAACAATAACTATATAAAACAACAACAAAAAATTAAATTTTTCATAATTAATTTGAAAAAACAATTTTCCTGCAGAACGGGCTACAGCATGAATAGTCGATTTCCCCTTTACATCCTTTTCCCCATGGGGAAACCACTGTGTCATCCCCCACAGCCTAATTATTAAGTTGTGTTTTATAGATAATATACAGTGTTATAAAATGAAAAATTTTAAGTTCATTTTTAGTATTTCCAGTGGCGCTTCCCCCCAAATATAGGGGGCAGATGCCACACACCTTTTTTCCTTATTGCTGCAGTGTTATGGCTATTTCTACAAGCATCGTAGTATAACATTATGTATTATATTATTTTTATTCTATCTTAAAATTAAAAGCCTTTGAACTTTTAAAAATGAAACCAACATTATGTTGTACTCACCACTTTTTAAAAGCTGCAAGATCGAAAAAAAGGCCAATTAAAAACGATAAATTCACGCCACACTCAATGTGCCAACTCTTAACTCAATGGCTCAAAAAATTTCCATCTATCGAAGATAAAAAACTTTAAAAAACTGGCGTCTTCCCCCGAATTACCTTATATAAATAAGTAATGTAAATTATAAAAATTCCCTTTGTATTTAAACCTATTAAAATATTAATCATTGTTATATTGGAACAAGTCGTGGAATAACAAGGCATGTAATTAAATCCGATTTAATAAAAAAAATATACTAAGTACGTAGCAGAAAAAAATGAATATCGATTTAGCAATATATCATATTTGATCTAGTGCATAATCACATTCTTATTATTATTTATGTGAATTTTTTCTTTAAAAAAAAAATACCAATTTTTGAAAAGGAAAA
>BMAV01016550.1:0-21133 GCA_019973955.1 Trichonephila inaurata madagascariensis
GCATGTAATTTCAGATGGTAACGCATTTGCAGGGAAGTACTTTATGTAACCTTGAACTTCAGTGTATGTTAGTTTGCAAAGTGTAAACAACGTTTTTTTATTGGTTTTTGCGACGTTTCACAGATAAATAACGGTAGCGTGATATTGATTATTTTAAATATTTAGTTTATTTACATCACAGATATTATTTACAGATTATACGTTGAAGTTATTAAACTTATTAAAAGATTATTAGAATTCAAACAATGGTTTGTGAGAGGAGAGTACCTTTTCGTGCGTCAGCTTACTTCGAAGGTCCAAAGCATCTCTCCCTCTCTCTGCCTCAGGGATCAGGGGCCTGTGCCTCTTTTTAGCATCTCGTTACTTCCTACTAGTGGCATAATAAGGGTGCATCGTGATGTCAAACGTCGACGAACGATCCAAGATGGCACTACGCAATAATTCAAAGTTACACAGGTGTCTTTGAATGTGTGGTGATTATTTCCACAAAGAAGTCGATTCACAGCTGGGAGGAGGGAAATTATACAGTCCTAAAAATGTCTTAGTTTTGTCCCAATTAAAGTGTATTTGCAGGAAATTTTATTGCACTGTTTTATGCAAAAGAAACCTGCATCTTAAGCATACAGGATTCTTGTTGAGTCTTATGGTGCCAATACTCTGTCAGAAACGGTATACATAAACTGGTTTTGAAGCGTCCAAAATAATTTTGAACTTGGGGATAAAGAACACTCTGGAAGTCTGTGCTCTTTAAAGGACGAACTACTTAATCATGATCCATGTCAGAAGCTAAATGAACTTGGAAAATCCTTACAAGTAGAAAGAGGTCGACAGTTTTAAACATTTGAAAGCGTTAGGAATAATCCAGAAATAAGAAATTGGGTGGCGTAGGAATTGAAGCCAAGAGACGTTGAACGGCGTTTTCTTACGTTTGAACTCTGCTTAACGGCAGAAAAGAAAAGTTTTTTTTTTTGCACCGTACCGTGACTGGCGATGAAAAATGGATACAGTCCGCAAAATCAAATATTCATATCTTCTCTTCTACATTTGGTGGGGTCAGCAAGGTGTAATTTATTATGATCTGACTATTACGGGAGATCACTATTGACTTTGATTGATGCATTTCAGTCGAGCCCTAAAGGAAAAACGGGTCGGTCACACGTTGTAAAACAAGTGAAAGCCTACCTGGAAGTGCTTAAATGGGAAGTTCTATCCTATCCACCGTATTCACCAGGCAGAGCCCCAACCAATTATCTCTTATTCCGCTCAATGGCACATGCTCTGACTGAGCAGCGCTTCGGTTCTTAGGAAGATAACAAAAAATGGGTCAAAATTTGAGACGTATCGTTTTTACGACTTGGAATTCATGTACTGCCAGAAAGATAGGAGAAAGTGGTCTTTAGTAATGGGCACTACTTTCAGTATTTTTTTTACCTTAAGTTTTAAATAAAGCATTTAGTTACTCCAAAAAAACAGTGAGAACTTATTCGATGTCATAATAGAAGCACAAGTCATGGTATATATGTTGGCTAAATTTTAAACTGATCTAGACCAAAAGTCTTTTCCTGCAAAAAAATTTTTCTCGTTTATACGAAAGAAGAGATTGTGTTTTTGAATCCATTACACTTTCCAAACATTAGAAGTTTTAAAGTTCTAAATTGAAAATTTTATTGAAAGAGTGAAATTCATTCACTCTCAAACACTCTGTTGTATATGTACTATCATAACTTTCCTTTTACAGAAATTCAAAAACTTAAATTCATATATGGTACACAAATCGAAAACGTAGTTAAATACCTTCCAGGCAAAATAATAAACATTTGCAAAATATTTGCACAGAACAATCAAAAGTGGATCTTCACAAAAGCAATTTTTTAGCAGCCACTGAATTTCAAAATCTTATCTTGATCATTCTCTGTGAGAGTTTGAAGAAAGGTACCAGATATATATAGCCTGAAGGGCTATCGAAAATCAAAGCAAATTCCTTAGGGAGGCCAACCACTGGAAATTGAACTGAACGTTTATGTAAAAATCTGGAGAAATGACGTACAAAATATTATTTATCTTTGTCTACTAGAAATAGTTGTATAGGTTTCTGCTCAGAATGGTTTTCAGTAGAAGCATTTACTTTTAACATTTAAAATTTCGGGTCACCAAGCGGGATCGACTGCATGTTTTACAAATGGGGAAGTAAAATTTTATTCATACTTTTCATATTTAAATATTTATTTACAATCTCATTCGTTTTTTTTTTTCTTTTACACAATTTCATTTAAAATTATGTTATCTCATTCAAAAGAAATAAATACATTTTTTTTCCTTCAACATAAAAGTAACTTAACAAATAAGTAAAACAAATCTACAAGAAGAAAACAAACCAAAACAAATTTTTAGAGCTTTAATTATAATTATTAACATAATTTGTATATGATATTCTATTTATCATTATTTTTTAGAGATATGTATTAACATTATGACACCAACACTTCTCTTTTTTTTGTAATCCAATGAAATTGTGTATGATTCTGGCAATTACTTTATATCCATCTATACAGGGTGTTGCCGAATTCGACCGACAGATTCAGAGGGGTGATAATAGGCAGGATGGGAACGAAAAATCAACATAGAACATGGGGTAGCAAACTACGTTTTGTGGGTGAAAATCGTGATGATACTTGCCGTCGGGAATACAATGAGGAATTCTTGGAGTTTATCGGTTGGGACATTACCTGCTGCAGGAAATACTCAACGGTGCAAAATACCTTGTATTTCTACAGCACGTTTTCCAAGTGTTGTGGTATGGAGTATAGGCCACTGCGCACCAGTATGTGTAACTACACATACTGGTGCGCAGTGGCCTATTCACCAGCATAGTTAACCAGCACATTTTTCGACTGTGGTGCGTAGCCACCTCCATGCTACGTATCTCGGGAGATGGTTGGACACGGCGAACTTGTTGCTTGGCTTCCAAGCTCCCCGTACCTCAATCCCTAGGATTTCTTCTTCTGGGATCACCTGAAATTGCTTGTTTATGAGTACCAGTAGCCACAGTAGAGGATCTCACGCTATGGATCATTGTCGCTTCAGCTGACATCGACAGCACACCGCATTAGTTTGAATGCGTCCGATAGTCCTTCGTAAGTCTCTGTCGGTTGTATGACCTACGGGGCCACAACTTCGAACAATTTCTAAGACAGTCATTTGTCGTTTCATTTCTAACGTCAAACTATAAAGTATTATACGTAATGTAAACACGCTTTACGTTTTAATAAACGTATTTCTTGTTTCCTATTGCCCGTTTTCATTCCCCTCGACATCACACCCTTCATAACTAAATTACTACGACTGAACGTGGCTTGCAACTCCATGTTCTATTGTTATTTGTCATCATCATGCTACCTACTATCACCCCTCTGAGGTTTTCGATCAAACTCGGAAAGACCCTGTATTTAATAAATCAATAAATATTTTACAAATGTTCATCTTAAGTTGCATATTTTGTAACAGTTAGACAGCGTTTGTGTTTGTGAAAGATTTCAAAGAAGTATTGCCCTTAATATTCAGAAACAGTGTTGTATCATTCCAGTGAGTGAGTGAATATTAACGTCGCACTGTTCAGCTACACGAGGGCTTTTGGCGACGGAACACGTAATTTTGAACCATGGTCAAGTGACGTGGGCGACATCTGAGCTGGGTCCCCTCTCCTAACTACCACACCACACCAATGGGAGGACATTTCAGCTCTAGACAGATTTAACGTGCATCGCTGCCCTACACGGCGGGTCTTTAGTGGTACTGGGCTCGAACTCGTGACAAAGCCAGCCACGATTCGATACCTATAAAACTCGGCTACCGCGCGGCCACATTGTATCATTCCGACTTTTATAATATTGTTTTTGGGGTAAATTTTCTTTAAAATGACACCCTTTTAAAAAGTGCCTGTTATTTTTTTCTTTTTTTTGAAAAATTTAATGCAATTTTTCACAAAAAAAAATAATACAATAATTCAATAACAATACTTCGAATTTTTCAAAATAATTTATTGACTTGATATTTTTTTTTACAAAAAAATTTAATTCGTGCCTTTTTCTTAATGAAAAACTCTCTCTGTATATACTATCGGTTATTATGTGATCTACAAAATGTGATGTTATTTTAAATTTCAGAGTCTGTGGAACACTGTTCTTTCTCTTTCTCGCGATGGGTTTTTTTACTATTTATTTATAAAAATGGAGAATTCTCCTTATTTTAGTACTTTTGAAGTTAATGTCATGTTTCAATTCACTTGACAATGAAAGCACTTTTTTTAGTAATTATTTAGCTAGTCAGCTAGTATTATTTCGTATCATGTCCTTCTAAAAGCTATATAATTGATCCATTCGTTTTAACGAGAAAAAAAAAGACTTTGTGTGCTCCTGTACTTGATTAGCCAGATATGGCATACCCCTCTCACTGAATCGGACGTAAAGGTCCAGTTCTATGACTAACATGGTAGCCAGATCTCATACCGTTGTATTTTTCTTCCTGTGGAACATTCTCAAGAAATCGGTGTATCAAGATGAAGTGTCTACACAAACGAACTTCGTTGCTCTGCTGCATGATGTTCGTACTTGGGTGAACACAGCGCTGGTGTCATGTGTGAACTTATCCCCATTTAAACATCTACCTTTCTAAATATGTTAAAATACTGCTTTTGATGTATCTAATACGGCTGTGACGTCATACTTTGTTTTACATGTTTTGTACTATCAACCAGGAATCTGGCAGCGCAGAATTTGGAAGCATACATATATGATCAGGAATTCGTGATTGGTATATTGTAATTGAAATGTAAACAGTCAACATAACTCAAAAATGTGAGAATTGTCTGTATAAAACACCAGAATCTGAGACAGTTGTTACATCGATTTGTTCTGTTACTATAGCAAATTTTCAGGGTTTAATTAGCCTTGAAAACGAATTAGTTTAAAGAGGAATTAGAAGTTGGTGCGTCTAGAATTTTGGGTTCCTTTGCAAAAGTAACTGTTGTTGTTGTCGTGTCCTTCCCGAAGGGAAGGAAGGAAAGTTATTAGAACCTGAGACAGGTTGGACTTCTAGATGTACACCTGTCGTTTGACTGTAGTTTTGAGCACCATACAGGTGACAGTACGATTTACCTCAGTTCATCCTCAATTTAGAGGGAGAACACCCTGGCATAGCCATGTCTCTCTTCCCCTTCCACCACTTTTACCAACTTGCCGACGGCTATTTAGAGTACCCCCATACCGCGAAGGCACTATACATTTACAAAAACCCATGTCGTCCTCGGTTTTCGATTCCAGGCCCTACGACACAACAGTCAGCGTCACTAACCACTATACCGTATGGACTTCGCAAGAATAACTGTACAAATTGATTGCTGGAAATCTGATGTGCTCTACGGAAATCTGCATGATATTAGATTTCTAGCATTTCAGCTTACATTATTTCAGTTCATGGAATACTACACAAGTAACTATTATGCATTTAAAATAAATTTCTTTGCTTGTCCTGACTTTTCTGGAACTGGAGTATGTGTATATTGTTACATGTCTTTATGCTGTGTAAATCAAAGCTTATTGTTAATTTTCTTTATTCAGATTAGAAAATTAAAATGCATTTTTTCTCTTTTTTTTTTAAAGAAAACGAGCTAGAGTTTGATTTCATTTGAAAATAGACTAATAAGTAATATTTTCGTTCTCAGTACATAAACTTATTTTAAATTTTACTTTAACTGAAATTAGACCTATTAATTTTGCTTTGTAAATTCCTCAAAGATTTGGTATCTTTCATGTTATCTAAATCTGCATTTTGTGATATTTTAAAAAATAATTCTAAAAACAATTTATATATAAAAAGAGATAATGAGAAAGTGTAAAAAAAAAACACACCAAACTTTTAATGATGTTTTATTTATAAACATAAAATTTTAAAGGAAGAAAAAAATTGCATTTTACTTTTAGTATCTTTATATGTTAAATATTCCCACACGTCAAATCATCTGTAATCCATAACATGTGAATTTATTTTTAATTAAAAATATAAGTTGTAGCATAGCAAGAATTTTTTTTATTGTATTAAAATATATTTTTCCTAACGTATAACAATAAATTTCGTTAAAATTTATCGCTAGATAATTGATAATTTTATAATCTTCGTATCATATATAATCAAAGAATACAGTCAATTTATTTGGTTTTTTATTTTATGGGGAGAGTCTATATTATTTATTGATAAGTCTTAAATTGAGAGCAGAGCAGTTTTAATATATATATATATATATATATATATAATTTACTTATGTATCTAAAAAATTGTATATTTTATATTTATGTTAATTTTGAATGTAAACAAATTATTCATTTTAAAATTCAGTATCATTTTAAACATTAAGAAAAAAGGAAGAAAACTATTTTTGAACGCGTATCTTCTTATCTGCGAAACTCTTTTAAAGTTTTAAATTGATTACAAGTATTTTGATTTTTATGATATATTTACAGCAATCTAACAAGGAACAACAGAAATCATATATTTTATCTAAAAATGAATAAAACTATAGCCAACAAATTATTCGGAATATTGTAGGAACATAGAAAAATATTTGTTTTTGTTTCCGATGGCCAATTTTACAGCTGATTCAACCATTTTTCTAGATTTAGAAAACAAAGATGTTTTGCTGGGTACAAAAATTTATATATCTGAAAATTTTGTTCCTTCTGTCTAGACAGTTTAAGTATCATCTTAAAACAAAGTGTCCTGCGTATAGCAAAAAACTGAAGTTACGATATAAAGTTATACTATCATTTCTTATTTTGGAAATTAAAACTGTTATACTTTTCATTCTCCAAGGCTTAACTTTGTAAATGTCTTAATGAATAAAATAATAGTATACGATATGAGTCAAATTTTGTAACTTTTCTAAAAACTGTAAAGTCATTTTTTTATAACCCTTGTGATAAATAACGATAGAGTGATATTGAGTAATTTAAATATTTAGTTTATTTACGTCACAGCTATTATTTACAGATTATACATTGAAATTATTAAACTTATTAATGAGATTATTAGAGTTCAAATGATGCGGTTTGTGAGGGAGGAGTTTCTTTGAGGTCCGTTTGAAGCGAAGTTTTCAGACCATCTCTCTTTCTCTCTCTACCCTCTTTAGTCTCGCAGATGGCTACAGACACCGGCCTCATAGAGGCCGGTATCTTTAGCTTCCAGTTACATCCGGCTAGTAGGAGGAAAGGGATCCCTCGTGGTGTCAAAGGTTGCCGGGTTATCCAAGACAAGACCGCGCAATAATTCTAAAGTTGCCGGTGCCAAAGCACATGTGGTGAAGCACAAAGAAGCCTATTCACAGCTGTGTGGCGGTAATCGTTACTCTCTATGTTATATACAGGGTGTGGCCTAATTCAACCAATAAATTCAGAGGGGTGATGGTTGGCCGCATAGGAACGTTGAATCACCATAGAACATGAGATTGCAAACTACATTAGGTGATAATGGTAGCTGTCGGGAAGACGATGAGCTAGACAAGTGTAGTGACCAAACGAATTCAGGTATATACGTATACTACCCGAATGCTTCAATAACGAAGAATCGCTTTTTTTCCTACTGCACGTCCTCCTGGAGTTGTTGCAAGGAATACACCGGCTATTGCACACCAGAACGTGTGGCTCGTGCACTATGGTGCACCAACACATTTTCGATTGCAGGGTGTAACCACATCCATGCTACATTTCCCTCGAGGTGGAATTGACGTGGTGGTTTTGTCGTTTAGCCTTCAAGCCTAGTGCTTTTCCATCCCTTGAGTTTCTTCTGGGGTCCCTTGAAACCACTTGTGTATGACACACCGGTGGTTACAGCAGAGGGCTTCACGTCACGGATCTTTGCCAGCAGACCGAATTCTTTGAATGCATCCTACAATCCTTCCCCCGTTGGTGTCGGTTGTGCTGTAAACAACTTTGAACAATATTCCTGTGACAATCACTTGTAATTGTATTCCTGACATCGAACTGAGATACATTGTTCGTATTGTAAACATGCTTTACGTCTGATAAATTTATTTCTTACGCCTTATTGTCTCTTTTCATTCCACTCTTAATAACACCTTTCATGACAGTTTTTGCAAATTTGATTAAACGCGGCTTACGATCTCATGTTCTATGGTGATTTGTCGCCTCCTAGTTCTCTGAGTTTTTCAGTCGAATTTGGCAACACCCTGTATAAAAAATCATTTGTATTATACCAAATCAAAAATTAAAGTCCACACATATTTACTAGCGCAATGGTGGCAACAATGTCTCTAGTGGACTGACGGAGATTCTCTCAGTATTCCAAACTTAAATAAATCAGACAACTAGATTATTGGTTGATTGTAATCATGTATTCCGGTGTCTCGTTCTGCCTGTATTTATAATTCCTGTGATGCATTTTAATGAATATATTATGTGTTCTCTCACCATGTATACATTGCTACAGGTAGAATGGTGTCCAATTAAGTCTAAGTTATTTGTTTTATAACTTACTTGAAATTTTTTATAATTTTACCAACATATATATATATTGAAAGTTATTGTTATACCTGTATGGCAGCATTCACAACCCGTGGGATACGGTTTGTTAACGCGAAATGGGAAAAGGAAACGTGAATTTGTTTGAAAGCAAACAAAAAAGGTTTTGGCGGAATAAAAATAATATAGATATTCTTACTGACATAATACAATTATGGAGATAATTTTTATAAGTACTTTGCATTGTATTTAATATATTTAGCTAGCAATAGAAAATTAAAAAAAGTTTGATAATTATTTGGAGATCTTTCAGGCCAGTCTTGCAGATTAAGGGTTTTTGCAGGATTGTTTAATATTAGAAATAGACGCTTTAGATTATTTTTTTATATTTAGAGGGGATCTATACTTTGAATCCAAATCAGCCATTGCAAAAACTTAGGTTTTGCTAACGTTTAAAATTTTAATTGTATACAAAATGCTCTTCTTTTCAGTACAGAAAAATCATCTATCCCTAAACAAAATTCAAAGAATTAATTTTTCACTGAATTACCCTCTAATTTTCCACTTGATAAAAAATCTATGAATATCTCTTCTTAGGCTGTTGAGACCTTAGGAAATATTTTGAAATGCCAGTATATGAAATCCCTGATCCCTAAAAGTTGATTCGAGCAAGAAAACACTTTTTATAACTCTTTTCCAACATGATTAAATTATTGTTTAAGATTACAAACATAATCTTCCCATACCATTTAGTACTTTAGCTTTATCAGTTTTAACACCTTCATCTGTATTTGCAACATTTCTGTTTCTTTTAGTATTAAATTTCTGATCCTCAATTTTAATTTTTTCAACAAAAAGCGTTAACTTCAACCTCCGAATTTATCATAAATGTATTTACTCATTGGAGTGAAGATTCAAGGTATTTATTTCTCGAATATTTAAAGCAAAAAAAATTATTATATTTGGTTACAAAAAAATCTTGAAACTTATCAGACTTTGTTTGGTTTTCTTCCTAAAGAAAATGGCGATTTTTCATTTAACAAGAACTTAACTGTAGACAAACAAGTTTAAGCTTTTAGTATAGAAATTTCATTTTTCAATGAGCCAATCCTTACTGAACATGCATGTAATTATATACTTAATCTTCTTTTCAAGTAGAAATTCGCTCAAAAATGTACATCCCTTTGTTTGATAGTGATTTAAATGTCTCAAAATGTTTTGGTTCTGCCACCTTTTTATATGTGCTTATTCAAAATTCAGGGCACACAATTTGTTGTGATTTGACGAAGATGTAAATTATTCCAAACAATGAATTATACATTTCCATAACGTGTGCTCATATTATCACTAATTTCGTTAACTTTTATTGTTATTCAAGAATAAGGTCACGAATAAGTCGAGCTTTCACTCCAGTTAGACTTGTTCACTGTCGATGATTATATATCACTTTCTCAGCTTCTTCAGGACCGTTTTTAAATGCCTTCCACCAATTAATGTGTGTGATTCAGACTTCCCACACACTCACAATAAAACATTATTACTAAACTTGTAAGGGCACTTCCCTCAGGTGCCCTTCTCCTTAATTTTCAGCGTGAGCTAGAGGTGTAGGAATAAATGAAGAACTAGGAGCTGTCATGATCTTAAAATGACTTTATTAAGATCTTAACTTAAACCTTTAACAGATTAGATAATAATATGATATGTGAGAGAATCTACGGTGGCTAAACACACAATATATAATACCGAAATAACATAACCCGGGCCACTCTCAATAACTAACTCGCCTAAGCTTAATTCCAATGCGATCACAGATACGAATATTTAAATAGTCACTCCTACCTTTGAGGTCTAACGAAGTATCAATCTTTCTGATCCTAGTAGAAGTTGCGGTTCACTGGCGTGCAATGGTATGCACCTTGACCTAAGGGCTCTCTGTCACGGTTAACTTCTATTGGCCGTCACTTAACTTCCCAAAACCTCTTCACACTTGAAATACGGACTATCATAACATTCCCCAAATGCCACCGGCTTACTCTAAACTTCTGATATTTAAAAGGTTCCTAATTTGCAGCTTTACTTCATGTTTTACTTCTTGGGTTGGTTGGAAAAGAGTTACCATTCATTCTGGCACCAAAGAACCCAAAAGGACATGCTAATGAAAAGATGCGTGAGCCCGTCACAAACTGGGCATTTAATTTATGACAAATTTCAAAAGATTTAACCTTTTCTTCGCTAAAGTTTAGTAATTATACCCTAGCCAACAGCTATAAGTAATTTGTGTGAACTCTTCATGCTAGTTATATAAATAATAAAGTGATGACAAGTGATTATATAGCTTTGAATGTTCTATTATAGTATGTATAGTAAAATATATTTAAAAAAACCTCTAAAACTATTTAAAATGTAACCAATCCTCATTTTTGCATTGGAATTTATTCATTGATCCATTTAATCAACTTATGTAATGCAGTCTGATTGAAAGATACCAAATGTCGAAGAAAAAAATTATCTTATACATTCTATTTTATTTTATATTATTGAACGCAGATTTATTCTTGATGTAATACAGCTTTTCAGAAGATAGTGGCTAGAAAATTCAAGAAATTTAAAGTATTCAGAAAAATATAGCTAAATATCTCAAAATAAAAGAAAATATACAATTTTATCATTATATAGTATTCAGTTTTTAATTGCCGAAACAGAAAAATATCACGAAATAAACAAAAGACTGCAATTAAAATTAAAAGGTAGTGTACAGAGATTTCAAAAAATAACCTAAGTAATTAAACTTAAAAACTATTTTGTGTAAGATTTTCAAATTAAGCTCTGAAAACCTTTCAAAGTTGAATTAAAACCGATTATGTACGGTAAGCTTACTTTGATTTAAAGTAAATGACATCGAAATATATTGAAAAAATTATAAACTATTTTTACAAACTGTTAATTACGAGTCGGTTTTAAGAAAAGCTTTCCATTACTTACGATTCCCTGTAAATATTTTAAAGAATGCTAAAGAGAATGAAAAAATTTTTTAGATTTTACGTTTGCTTTTAATCTGAACATAGGTTTTTGAAACTTAAAAGAATAAGCATTTAAAATACCTAAATAAAAATACTTAAGGAAAAAGAAAATATTGAAAAAAAAGAATTAAACTGCTTGATGAGATAAAAAAAATTATTTTACATTATTTAGAAGGTTAGGTTTATCATTTGCATGTACAAATCAGTGAGAAAATACAAATCTATTTTTGCTATTATTAAAGACAGTACGTACACTATTGATCTCAAAAAGAAAGTCATTACTTGGTTTTCCTTTTTGCTATTGAAACTTCAAATATATATATCAAAAGGATATTCAATTCATCAACTACACTAGTATTATATTGTTTTCTTAAAAAAATAGTGCGCAATTATCTATGTCAGTAAAAGAAAAGTAGAACGTATTTTAGAAAGTTATAGAACAAGGAAAATATATTCAAACTTGCATTAATACTATTGAGAAAACGAAATTATATTTACTGAATTCAAGATACATGTACAAAGTATATATACAAGATATGCATATCCAGGATTACTTTAACACAGCAAACGATATGTATTGATAATATCTGCTTATTCTTGTAATACTGTTATAATTTAGAATGAAATACAAGTAATTATTTTTATTACCTAAATTCTGTTTTAGAAAAAAATGTAATCAACAAAGAAATAAAAATTTTGGCTTGGTTTATAAACAGAAGACTCAATTATATGAATCTTCTCATTTTGATTTGTAATTTATAATGCATTAATTTTCGAAAATAATTAGGTACCTTAACAGTCTTTAAATAAGCTGATTATTTTAACATTAAATAATAAATACGAATTATAATACTTATATATAATTATAATCGTATATTTACAAATGACGTAAAAGTCTATTTAAACTCATAGTTAAAAAAATCAAAAATATGCATTTATTAAAGTTATTGATTCAGCGCATTTATTTTTCTTGTACTTGAAAAAAAAGACTGCAGTATTCCAAAATAAAAACTGATGAATGCCAAGTTGAAAAGATTTTTTTTCTTAAAAGCTAGTTCTTGATGAACTAATTAATTGTATGGGAAAGTAAGATAATGAATTAAGTATAATCTTCCTAGAACAGTCAAAATATGTCCTCACATAAGAGACTTAAAGAAAAATGCATATCTCATTATAAACTTCAATCCTCTTATTTCAACAGAAAATGTAGAGAGAGGGAAAGGTATTGTGTTTGTTCAAAGTTGGTTTTTATGACGCTAATTAATGATAATAGTTCATTGTTGTCCCAGCTAATATGTCTGATATAATGTCCCAGACAATTACTTAGCAAGGCATAAACATACATGGGTAGAGGTAATTCTTTTAGAAACTTTGGTAGTAATTGATAGGGTCATTGCACATTGAGTTGAAAAAAGACATTCTTTGAAATGTTTGTTCTTTTTCTCGGGATGTCAAAACTCAACACAAATATGAAAAAGCATTGTAGACTCTATACTTTTTGCAAATTTCCATTGAGGAAACTTACAGTAAATTTTTATATATCAAGCCCTCTACGTCCAAAATTGTTTACAAAATCATTTTCTATATTTTTTCTTCTTATATTTTACTTACTGTTATCTTTCTAATGGTGTTCGACCACAAAGTATCGATTTCAAAGCATAACATTTTTTTTCCTAATATGAAATACAGTTGAACCTGTTTTTGCGCGTTAGATAAGGACCGCATAAGAAAAATCGCACAAAAAAAAATTCAAAAATTTCATAAATTCTTACATATAACAAACTAATTCGTGGAAATACAACAAAAACTTTTTTTATGCAGTGAATAGGGACCGCATAAAAAAAGTCGCATTTATAAAATATGCCAATTATTTACGAAATTTATGTAAGAGTACTTCCATGACAAAATAAATAATTAAATATTACACATGGAGCCATTTTAAAAACATATATTTTCTTATTGTATATACGGATAAATCTTTAAAATGCACATACATAATTCTTCGCTACTCATCGTAATCCAAAGTCCTCTAATGAATGAGTTCAAAATCGCTTTCGTCACTTGAAGGTGCAATTTCAATTGATTTGTTTTTTGGCAACATAAAGTAAGACATAAGTTTTGTGACGAAGGACGGGTGGTTAGTTGTTTGTAAATGTCACGATAGCCAGCTATACATGATTGAAACCTTTTTTGAAATTTTATACTCCTTTCTTAACTGGTATCTATTTTAAGAAAAATGTTTTCCAATTTCTTGGAAAGTTGGATCCCTGCATATTTTTATCCGCTCTCAAAGAGTCCGGTTCTTCTTCTCTCCGTCTTCATAATCCATCAGATTATTTTGATAATGTCACTGTCATTGAAAGTTTCGTCTTCAATCAAGCGCGGGTTGCTGGAGCTTTGAGAGAAAGCAACTGAATGCGCATTGTCGGGAGACTGTTTATAACAAATGCACAGAGAGCCTTGAAGTGTCTACATTTCAATGGCGTAACGTACACCCCCGCATCACGGGGGGGAGGGCAGGACTCTAGGAGCCCAAGGCTTGAACAACGCTAAATACGTATTTAAGCAATTTATAAAATATTAAAGGCGAAATCTGACTTTCAGGGGGGAGGTGGATCCTAATATTCTCCGTTACTCCACTATTAAATAGATAGAAAACATTACAGTGTTGCCAAAGACATTGAAATTCATACATCGCATAAAAAAATATCACACATAAAAAATCGCACAAAAAGGAAATCGCATAAAAAAAGACCACACAAAAACAGGTTCGACTGTATTTTATTCGGGCAGAGTGTAACAATGGCTTTTTATCCTTTTCTTATTGGCATGACACATTTGGTTTATAAGGAATTCGTGACATATTAGAAAATATTTTAGCTACTTATGATCGTGAAAGGGATGAGATGTGAAACATATTGTATACTACAAATGCAGAAATTTTATATATACTCGTAAATTTGAATGTTTGAATAATTTTTTGTAGCTTATACAAATCATCTCCGTTTATCTTATAGTTCTAAAATTTTCCAGGGAGGTTTTCTTATTTTATAAAAGGAACCGTAAGCATATTTATTTTTCAGTTGTAAAACTGTACTTAATAATTTCTACGGCGGTTAGATGAAATCACCTTTTATTCATCGTTTATAAATTCAAATTACTTCACATTCAAATTGAGCACAGTTACAATACATCAAACAGTAAATAATAAACAATAACGAGAGGTTTTCGCGCGTGGCTATTTGCATCTACTTTCTTCACCTAACTGGAAGGCTGACTAGTTAAGTAAGTATTCATTTGGCGAAAAGAGTGCGCCCTATCGTCCATCTTTTTACCAGTTGTTACGCAGTTATTTTCTTCTAACCCCCCTCCCCTGTTTAAGTAATAACTTATGTATGTATGTGTAAAACCGCCAAATGCTATTATGTGTAGTCATTAGTGGAGAAGCGTCCCTGCTCATGTTTAGAAAATAATTACTGAATTTAGCAGCATATTTTGATTTGTTAAAACAGGTTTGGTTTAGAAAAAGGTTTGGCGCAAATAGAATGTTAGAGAAAGGAGGATTGAGAGGAGTTGTTATAGAAAAGATTTTTTTTCAGCATTTAGACCAACAGACTTGAAATCTAGCAAGTTTGTTTCTTTTGTTAAGTATAGATCTGGAAAAAACGAATTTTGGAAAAATCATCTGCTAAGAGAGGAGAATTAATGGTTGTAAAAGAAAAATATATTCCGGTTTAGAAGTTTAAGTCCTTTATAAATCAAAAGGTGAAATTATAAAATGCTTTGAAATATAATCGAAAAGTTAATGCTAAGACTTGAATATGTGAATAACTTGAGAAATATGTATATATTATCATGGAATACTCAGATAAGCGGGTAGATAATGGATAGTTTCTTATTAATTTTAATCAATAATTTCTATAAATTAATTTGGGCGATGTTTTTATTGTAAATTTTTTCTCAGTCGAAGATATATAGCACATGAAATTTAATGTCTTTCTGAAATTAAATTAATTAACAACAAAATGGGGATAAAAGCTTATTTCGAGATATATCTGCAAATTCCTATTTTACACATTTCTTCTGTAAATTAAATTTATTAAAAATTCTCTTTTCGGTGAAAAATGGATTATCTTTAACTACAAAGGAGTTGTCAATATTTGGGCAATTAATTCTGTATACTTCCAACACTAATAGGATACAGCAAATTAAGTAAACATACAAATATGTGGAACATTAAGAATTACAAATTGCAGATAGAATTTCTGAAATTATTGTGAAATATATCAGCATGAGGATGTAAATGAACGCCCACAAATTTTTAATTAAAAGGGAATTCTAAGGGAAATTGTTTGGAAGAATTAATGTCTCTTCTTAGATTAGTACCATGTTTGCTTTCATAGCTTTTCGAATATTTATATAGATAAACTATGTAAAATGTTGAAATTATTCCAAGAATTTCGTCTGAAAATACTGGACATTTTTAAAACGGCAGCCCATCTATAATTCAAACTCGCAATTTTATAATTCGTACGTTAATAGGTACAAAGACAGAGTGCATTGTTAAAAAAAGAAGTAAGGATATCTTATAAGATGTTATTTTTTTATTATTGCATTTAAGATTTAATGGTTTCATAGGATAGGGATAAACAATATTTTTCCATTGGTAGTTGATTTTGTTGTATAGATGTATCTATCATAATCTAAAATATTAAGAGAAAGTTGTTATTTATTTTAAAAAATTCATTGTGATATATTAAGATTTATATATTAAAGACCTTCTACAGTGCTCAGACACAACTACCAGTATCTAAAAATAAAAATACAGAATGATTAAGATTATTCGTAAGCACTCTCTCGATCGAAGAAACTAATCGCAAGTCAACTCTTCAGGTTTCAAAACAATACTGACTCAGTGTCAGCGAGGGACTGTTTTTTATTGGCCGCATGAGTCTTTCTCGAAATATCCACTTACGTCATATATCGTAATATTAACAATAATTTCCAGAAGGCGCATCCCTTTGAAAACCAACTCACCAAAAATGTACGCTAACTTTCCAAAAAGAGATGCCAACTTGCCTGTATCATCAATATTTTGCCAAGTTTCGATTGAAATGCCTTTATAATGTAAAGTGTGGCATGACTTGCAAATTATACAATTTTTATCATACATAAATACAATAGCAAATCAAATTAATGTACTAAACATCCAGATACAAATTATTTACTCTATTTTAAGCATTAATTACGCAACATTCGTAACAATATATATTTACTCTATCAACTAAAATTTTAACAACTATACAGTGATAATAACAGTAATCTTACTATTGCTCTATTCCGATAGGAGCATATCATAAAAGAATCATGGTATTTCAATAGATGTTTTAAGTGATTGGACAAATAAGCTCCAAGAATTAATTTGTTACGTTTCAAAAAATTGTTTATTCAGTATTTTGTTTCATCAGATAATTCTTTATTTATTATAAAACACAAATAAAATTGAAAAGTTAACGAATTCAGAAGGAAATGTTTCAAAAGATTCATATCTAAAAAGTGTTTTAAAATTTAAAAAAAAAGCTAAATGTTTCTGGAAAAAGAAGAAGGATCCATAAGCTGTTAACAAAAATGTCAATAATCTGAGGAGGAATCATTACTTATCCAAAAAAATATACTAGAGTTCAATCGCATTTAAATTCCAGAAAAAATTACACAAAACTTTTACACAAACGATATTTTGTAAAAATTTTTAAATGTGTGTGTTTTAATGCTTACATTTTTCACCATTCAAACATACAGATTAAAAAAAAGAAAGAAAATACAGTCTATATTGCAAAGGTAAAACATTGTTTCTCCTCTTGTAGCTTCCACAGCATGAAAAAAGAGGACTTTAAGTCTGGACAAATATAAAGTGTATCACCCCTCTCTACAGAATGGATCTTCAATGGCACAGTATCGAACTCATGACACGCTGACCACGAGTTCATGATCATAACCCCTAGGCTATCGCGGCCACCTCAAGTAGGCTGCACAGGATCTTAAAATACACAGTATATTGATTCTTATTTCATGCAATTTTTCTCGTTAATTTTATTTCCTAAATTTTGCTTTTGAATTAAAGGACTATTTTGATCTAAAGAAAAAAACTTATTGTGCTAACTAGAAGCCGATGAAATAATTCTAATGATGTTACAATTATTCGAATATCTATAATAAATTTTAGAATATTTTCTTCTTCTTATACAATTCATCCACTTAAATTCTTCCCTCTAATATGAAACAAAGATAATATAAATATGCCCAAAATATTAATGTTAGTTTTCTATCTTTTTGTTATCACACATTACACCTCTTTGCTAAGCCAAAGGTTAAGGTTACATTAAGATAATGTCTTGCCAAATATTATGTATTATAACAGTAAGAAACCAGAAATTCTTTTGGATTATATAAATCATTTTACATACAATTAAGTTACCATTTTAGAACAGTTTTTATTTTTGGATTTTACTACAGGAATAAACATTATTTTAATTTGTTACAATAGTTGTAATAATATATTGGAAAAGAAGATTTTCTTCAGATTAATAAAAGTGATAATGATTTTTCTAAAACTTTAAAGTTTGATTTAGATTATAAATGAGCATTATAAATTTACATGTATAAATGGGATGCGGTAACCTTCAAACATTCTTCTTTAATTTTGTATTTAAAAATGATGCCTTAGCCCTTTATACACTGTTGTTGTACAAAATGCAACACCATGATGGAATCATCAGAATTAAATGAACTTCAGAGCAAGAACTTCACAGCAATTATAGGATGTTATGTAAAATACTAAAGTTTCTGAGTCACCGCGCATGAGTGGCATGTGCTCTCTGACCTGATGCTGAAAGCGTATAAATAGAGGACTGTAGCGGGACGTTGAAAATAGTTAATGATTATTTGTTAGTGGCAAACGTTTAGTGAGACCTTAACATACTTCCACAAGAAATTCCAACAACTTACGGTTTCAACGGGGGAGGATTATCGGCCTTCGTGAAGGAGGATTTTCCTATCGCGCTGCGGAACAATTTCACAGTGTTGGGAGTTTGGAAGCAGTGGACCAACGAGCACCGAACAACTCGAAAAACTGACAATGGATGATGGAAGGTGATGTCATCGCGCGAGGATCGACACCTGCTCCGCATGGCGGTGAATGACCCTACAGTTTCCTCCAGGCAGTTGGCACCCCTTTGCTCTACTACTACAGGTGTACTAATGTCAGCTTCGTCACTTCATTGACGTCTGCTGCACTGTGAATTGTGTGCAAGGGTGCCTTTATACAGAACCCTCCTCACGGCATCACGGCCCTCACCACCGAAGGCTGCGTCTGCAATGGACTCATGAGCACAGAGCCTGGTAAGCTGATTAGCGCCAAGTTTTCTTTCAGATTAATCACGCTTCAATTTGTGGGACCATGATGGCTGCATTCTTGTTAGTCGCTATACCGGTGAACGTTGCCTTCCAGAGTGCTTTATCGAACGACATAGTGGCCTAACACCCGGAGTTATGGTTTGGAGTGCGATTTCGTATCATGGACGATCCAACTTGCTCCGAATTCAGGGTAATCTCAATAGCAACAGGTACGTCCGTGAAGTGCTACTGTCCGAAGTTGTTCCCTTTCTTCACTGGAGCTATCTTTCAGCAGGATAATACAAGCCCACATGTTGCAAAGTTTGTTCGAGATTTCTGTTCAGCTCAACACAAGCAACTTCTTACTTTGCCTACTTCTTCACCGGATATGTCGCCTATTGAGCACGTGTGGGATTTGGTTGGTTTTGGTTTTACAATGTTTATATTAAAGAAAATAATCTCAAAGGGAATTTTGTATATAGTGTTGACAAAATTTTAAATTTTTTTAAAACAGCTTGGAAAATTTAAAAATTTTACTCTTTTTTATTTATAAATGCTTCCATGGGGTGTTTTCTATAATATTCTTGGGAATGTTATGAGCTACGTTTGATATTGATTTTACAATAACTTATTTAGTTTTGGAGCAAAATAAGGAAAAGTTGATATGTATATGCTAAAATTTAGCGAAAAAACCAATAAAAGCACTTTATTGCAAAATGGATCCTTATTCAATTCCTACAATTAACTTAAACTCTCACTATATTTATTTATTTGTTTGTTTGTTTATTTATTTATTTATCTTGGTGGAATTTTCAATCGTTAATAAAATACATTTTAAAGCGCTCAATGGAGCTGAAATTTAATATACATGATTATTTTGGATGACAATACAATAATTTAATTATAATTAATAAAAATTAATTGATTAAAGCTAATTATTGAAAGAATTACAAATATAGACTCGTTGGTATCATTTATGGCGACTTAGCGATCATTTTGGAGACTTGTGTCTAAACTTGAAAGGGTTTTTTTCTCACGTGCATTCACTCGAACTGAAATTTTATAGATACGATTGTTTTAGATGATAATACGATACTTTAATGATACTTAATAAAAATTAATTACCACTGAATGTTGTGATTCTGTCCTATGTATATGCATATTTATATTAATTGTAACTATTTAATAAAAAGTAGCTAAAATAAAAAATCTTTTTGTTGATCTAAGTAGGAATTGACTTTAAAAAAAAATTTTATATTACTATTATTATTATTAAGAGTATAAAAAGCACACACACACACAAACTGAGAAAAACTATACTTTGAATTTTATAATTCTAAAAAAAATAATTATGAAAAGGCTCAATTAATTTAAAATGTCATTTTAAAATTTTTAATTTGTGCTTTATGTTCCATAGTTGACACACCTTTTTAACGGTTCTATAGAAGCAAAATAAATAGAAAGGATGAAAAAAATTAACATTTGATAGACATAGAAGCATGTTTAAATTCCCAATTTTGTTTATTTTCATATTTCAATTGAAGTTTCTTCAAACTTCTAATTTTCGTACATATATAAAAGTGATATATCAATCGACAGATAATAATTCAACAAATATAACTAAATAAAAGATTTAAAAAGAAGGACTCTGTCGCTTTTAAATTACTGAGTGCCTTAAAACGCATCTCAAAGTTAACTAATAATCCTATATCACACAAGGTATAAAATATATTTATGCAAAAATATTTAAATTGCGGGAAACACTATTTTTCAAAACATTTCTTGAATTCTTAGGAAAAAGACAGAAAAAATATTTTAGTATTTTAGTTTGTACTTCACAAAACGGAACAATACCCATTCTTATGTTATATATAAGCAACATAAAAAATAAAATTGTTTGGAATGCCGGTATTTTTCAGTGAAAATATTTTTTTTAGAAATATGAATTATTCCAAGATCAGCTTAAAAAGTTCGGTTCTAAGTTATTTGCTCATTGCAAAAAATAAATATAAGCTTTCTATTTCGCGCTTTCTTAACTGTTTTAAGAAGAGATTTCAATGAAGCAGAATACCATCGTTTTTGTGTCCCCAGGATATAAAAATGCACCAATAAATCTCGATTTCTTTATGAAAGTAAGCATAAAAATGTTTCTCGAATATAATCAGTATTATTGCAGTTTTTGTAAGAAAAGAA
>BMAV01016550.1:26133-65015 GCA_019973955.1 Trichonephila inaurata madagascariensis
GTTTCTCGAATATAATCAGTATTATTGCAGTTTTTGTAAGAAAAGAACTTTTGGAAAAGGGTAGATACACAATAACAATAAATAAAAGTGTAAAGTTTTTGATGAAAGAAAAACATTTTTCTGTCTTGTTCGAGTTTTCTTTAAGAAGTAAGAATTTTAAAATTTATGTGTGGGGTCTTTAACAATAACTTAATTTTTATTACTTAGAATATAAAATGTTTAAAGTAGTTAAATCATATAATTATTTTTTTAATCTCATAAAAAGAAAATCCTTTAAGTGTAGTTTAATTTAATATAAAATATATATAATATACAGTTTGCATTATGTAGATCGTGGGTTCTAATGTTTTGAATGTAATTGCAGCCGATACACATTAAGGAAGATTTGTTTATCACAATTGTTTATTTATTTATAATTATTCTTTCGAGACGTCATATTGGACAAAACAACATTTGCTACATGTAAATTTAGATTTCCTTCTAAAATTTAAAATCCTTTTCAGTTTGTGTTATAAATAGGTCTGGGATCTGGGGTTGTGTGGTCCAATAACTTTACATTAATTCATTTGAAAAATATTTCTGTAGTTATATATGAAGATTGAATTATAAAATAATATTTATAAAAAAAAAACTATTTTGTTATTCAAACACATAATCTTATACACTCTACCTTTAGAAATTATTTGAATTTTTTAATGTTAGAGAGTTTACTTATAAAATATTGAAAATGTAAGAAGTACGTAATGTAGATTTTGAACATTTCGGTATTAGGTTTTTTGCGTTGCTATACATTTACAAATAATTTTCAAATTACATATATTAAACTTGTAACCAGAAATTATGTTGATGATGGTTCAATTGTTCTAGAGGAATTTTCTAATTAACAAGAACTATCATTATGAATAAATGCATTTTGTTATTAGGAAGGGGGAATATGTTCTACAAAAATTTTTCCACAAAATTAATAGATCTTAGGGTGGTTTTTTTATGGTGATAAAAATAAAGTTAAGATATTTTTACTTAAATAATAATAAGTAAAATGTCAAATAAACTAGCATAATTAAAAAGTTTAGACAAATTTGAGTTTGGAAAATATTTTTTCTGCCTTAAATAAGAATAGCATTTTATTAATATAACAGTTCTTATGTTAAAATATTGAAAATATGTACTCAGTTGTATAACTTACAAATATTTTTAATAGAACAATTATGTGTGGGTAAGAACTTAGGTTTTCGTTTAACTTATTAAAAGAAAAGTGGGCTGAAATTTAATATTCACTTTTAAATGTTCAAATGATGTCACTAATCCTTAAATGTCAAAAATAATATTAATATTATTTACCTGTGCATTAGATGGTTTATTAATAAAAAAGAAGAAAGGGATTATAAGTTTGACGAAATAAATACAAGTTTTTAAACAATATAAGTATGTAAATTTTTTAAATGATTAATTTTCAAAATATGATAAAACTTTAGGATAACAGTTTACTTTCGAAAGTAGATTTTTTTAATATGCAAAAAGTGAAACAGGGAGCTACCTAAGGCAGCGTTTCTCAAACTGTGGGATTCATCCCCCTAGGGGGCGCGAGTATATTGAAAAGTCGAAAACAAAAGATTATTTTAAAAAATTATTAATTTACTGGAAGGAAACAAAGTACATTTTAACATAATAAAAAAATAAAATTTACATTTACTCTGATATAATACATTTATAAATATACCAGTATTGCACAATGTATTTTTAATTAATTTAACAATACTATATTAACAACAACATTAATAATTACCAAAGACCTCATGGGCTTGTCATATATAAAATTATATACAAAAATTAACACTTATCTTGAGAATTTGTACGCTTTACAATTATTGCCTTAATTGTTAAATTAAAGTTGCGCGATTGACTCCCCCATTTTCTATGTTGGCGCGTTTAAGTGATGTATGGGAAGGAGAAAAGGAATTTAAAAAAATAAGGTAATCCTCCGATATAAGTAAATTCTTCGCAAACACTGCCAAGGCCCATTTCTTATATACCAAAGCCTTCGGAATAATTTTATGGATAGCAGTGTTCAGAAAAGATCGTACTGCAAAAAATGTATATATACGTCCGGGCATTTAACGTACAGGTTGAGCGAGACGTATATATACGTCGGTGGTGCTTAAGAGGTTAAAGTCGTATAGTAGCTTTTGTGTCAAAGTATAGTGTTATGGAATTCACTGCATTATTTGTATAGAGGGAAGGGGCGATGAAAATTATGATCGAATATTGGGTCGCAAATATTAAAAGTTTGAGAAGCACTGCCTTAACAGCTAAAATAAAATAGAGCTGAAATTGCTCCTTTTTGGTTTCTTAACTATAATATTTATCTACGATCTGGGTATTAAGTATAGTTTCATCAATCCGACTTTCAAAAAGACAAAGAATGCATGGTTTAATCTGTGTATTACACATTATTTTGTTAAATCAGAAATGCTGTGAAACTTACAATATTACCAAATAGAGTTATCAACATTGTAATCTTGGATCATCTTGTAATGCTTTTCATCCGATGATTTAAAAATTGAAAGCATTTCATACTTAAGTAAAAATATTTTACTGTTTCATGTTCTTACTTTATTCTAAATCTTTTAACTTAACTAGTGTGGCACCGTATGTCATTAACCGTATGGCATTATTTTTCAATGGATAAAATAAAATATAAAAAAGTAGCATAACACTCATGTTTGAATGTAATATTACAAGAAAGAATTTTTTTCTTAAGGTATCCGACTACGTTCGGAACCGTGATTTTGCAAAAGCGTTATAAATGGATGGTATTTATGATATTTAGTGTCACTTAGATTAGAGAAAATGTATATAAAATTGTTTTAAGAATATTATTACAATAAAAAATTATTTAAGTACAATATTTTGATAAAAAAAGGACACAGAATGACCCATTTTCAAAATATTCTCCTTTAGTGAAAAATGCTTCTATTATAATAATATTTTGTCTGTCTATAGCTCAGACCTTTCTACAGAGGCTGAACTAGAATTTTTGAAATATATAACTCAGAAATGGTTTTATCCATGATTTACGACAAAAGAGGGGAGAAATTTTAAGGAAAAAACGCCGATAATTATTTCAATTGGTGGTAACTCTGAAATTAATGTGAATTTTTCAAAATTCCTAGTTCAGACTCTCTGAAAAAGTCTTTGCTTTATGTAATCGCGCGAATTCTTATTATTTTAGAAGAATTTTTTATAAAAGGAGAACATTTTGAAAAAAGGTTATTCTAAGTTAGTTTTTTGCCAAAATATTGTATTTAAATAATGTTTTTTTGTCAAAATGTCCTTAAAACAATTTTATACATGTATTCTAATCTAAGTGACACTAAATATCATGAAAATTATCCATTTAAGCGCTTTTTTAAAATCACGGTTCCGAACATAGTCGGATACCTTAAATATATCAAGGTGAAGAAATTTAAGGGATAAGGTTTTTCCCAAAGATAACTTGGGATGTTTTTTGATTTATTTTATTTTATATATTCAACATTCGTGCTTCGCTTCTTGACCATTTGACGCCGAGCCTCCCAGTACCGGCTGACGATATCATCAGCCGGATATTCATCGAAGCTAGTGCACTGGAGCAAATGGTCCCCATCCATTCTGGCATAGCCGCAGAGTGGGCAGGCCACGTTAGCAGCCACGCCAAGCCAGTAGAGGTATACTCCCAAAAGGTCATGTCCGGTAGTTCGGCGAAAGCGGGCCACAGCCTCGGCTCTCTCCAGGTGCCTCGGGTTTGGGTCCAGAGTGGCCAGAGTTTCCCATGGCTTTCCAAAACTCTTCGTTTTTTGGGTCATGGCAGTATATTTGCCAATGTATGTGGAGATGATGCTCTTTGCTCTTCTGAGGGTCAAGGGTATTCCAGTTGAGTCGACTAAGCTCCCTGTTTGGCTTTTTGGTCGGCTCTTTCATTGCCGGGGACCCCAACATGACTTGGGACCCACTGTAAGGCCACAGGCCAGACATATGAGACGAGCTCTGCAATTTTAGTTCGGCACTGAATTGTGTTAATGCAATCAATTGGTGTATTACTGCTTAAAGCTGAAATTGCTGCTTGGGAGTCTATGAAGAAGATATTTTTTTGCAGGAGCTAAGCCATCAGATAGTGAGGATGTTTTTTGTAAAAAGAAATATACGTCCTCGATTGCTTTGAATGTCAATATAATTTCGAAATTATATTCTTTTTTTCTTGCATCTCTGAAAATTAAATCATTTTGAGTAGGAATTTTAAAATTAGTTAAAGGGTAAACTTGTGTACGCTAAAAATAACTCAACGTTTCCAATTTTATATTTGTAACAATTTCTTATTTTCATAGTTTTAAGAACAACGTAGGTGGAAAAAATACAAACGTTATGGTATCCGACTACGTTTGGAACCATGATTTTAAAAAAGCGCATAAATGAATAATTTTCATGATATTTAGTGTCACTTAGATTAGAATACATGTATACAATTAGTTTAAGGACATTATGACAAAAACAATTATTTAAATACAATATTTTGGCAAAAAATTAACTTAGAAAAAATTTTTCCAAATGTTTTCTTTTTTTAAAAAAATGCTTCTATTATATTAATATTTTGCCTGTATATAGCTCAGACCTCTTTACAGAGGCTCAACTATGATTTTTAAAAAATTCAAATAATTTTCAGAGTTACAACCATTTGAAATAATTATCGGCTTATTTTCTTAAAATTTCTCCCTTCGGTTTTCATAAAACACGGATAAACCGACTTCCAAGTTATGAATTTCAAACATTCTATTTGAGCCTCTGTAGAGAGATCAGAGCTATATACAGGCAAAATATTGTTATAATAGAAGCATTTTTCACAAAAGGAGAATATTTTGAAAATGGGTCATTCTATGTTAATTTTTTGTCAAAATATTGTTCTTAAATATTTTTTTATTGTAATACTATTTTTAACCTAATTTTATATACATTTTCTAATCTAAGTGACTCTAAATATCATAAATATTATCCATTTACACGCTTTTGCAAAATCACGGTTCCGAACGTAGTCGGATATCTTAAAAAATTATTTCAAGGTTTATTTTAAACCAGATGTTAAGAACGAAATATTTTATTCTATTCCAAAGTGACATTTTAAACTTTTTTACGATTGACATATATCCAAGAATATTAGACGAAATTTAAATAAACACTATTTTATATATAAATTTAATTAAAAATCACGAGATATGTATATATATTTCTCCTTGTTCTGAATATTTCCTCTTGACTAAAAATTTGTTAATATGCTATAAACGTCTTTTCGTTCCTAGAAAATCGTAAAAAACCTGCATAGATCTAAAATAACTCTACAAAATACTTTATTTTTCTTCCATTTTGTCTGAACTGTATACTTGAAACTTTGTCATTCCTTCTGACTGCTTTTTCAAAAATGCTAAAATCGAATGCTGCACCCAATATAAAAGCTTTTATTGAAAGTTTTGATGCAAAATACTCTGCCAGCACACTGTTTCCACATTCTGAGTTTTTGACTTCGATTCGTGTTGACATTTTGAGTGTTTACGATATCCCTTGGAATTCTGCAATTCTTGGAATTCTTGGAATGTGTAGTAAATATTCTCTTAAGTGATATTCTTTATATTACATTTAAAAACATTTACAAATTTTACATGATAACATTTTAGAAATATTATTTTTCTTAATATTTTTTGCATTAAACATTTTTCATATTATTTGCTGGACTTTATTTATTAACATTAAATCTGAATTATTTTTTTATTATTATTATTAATTTAATTTAATATTTTATCATTTAAAATTATATATATATATATATATCTTATAACTATATTGTATACTCACTTTCCTCTAAATATTTATTAATACACAAAAACGCGATAAAAATATTTTCATTTATCTATTTTTGTGAATTTTGATTTAAGACCTTATATTAATATATTAATATTCGCCTGCAAATTGCATAAAATTTGCTGCTAATTTTCCTAACAATTATTTTTTTAAGTTTTCAATATGTTGTGAGCATTATAATAAATGTTCATAAATTAGATTTGATCTTTATATTTTTGATTTTTTTATTATTAATTTATCTTATATATATATATATATATATATATATATATTGCAGTAAAATTCGGTGTAAAACGTACACTTTTAACACAAAAAATAAGCTCAAATTTTATGGGTGCACGTTATAGGCCGGGTATAAAAATGATAGCTTAAAAAATAAAAAAAGGGATGAGCTTTAAAAAAATTGAACTTCTACATATAGAACGAAATACTGGTTATTTAAAAGAAATAACATACCTAATTAACTTGAAGGGTTATCGTTCTAGAAGTATACTATTTTTTTCTAAATCCTTGGACAATACATCGAATAAATGACTTCAAAACATAAGAGCATTGCATACGTACATTTCAGGTGTCTTCGTAAATTCATTTAAAGTCGCAACTCCTCCACTATACACCAGTCTTTTTAAAAAGCCCCATTACCAGAAATCTTACTGCGTTAGATCCAGCAAGTGTGGTGGCCATGAATTACGAAAAAGTGACTAATAGTACGTTCCTCTGTGAAGTGTTGGAGCAATAGTGTCTTCATGTACCGATGGATATGTAGGGGCCCCCACCCTGCATGAAAATGGTCTATTTAAGGACTCGTCTTTGCAGTAGTTGCAGGCACAACAAACGTTTGCAGCATGACACATACGTCCCTTAACGGAATATGTGACTCGTCCAACGTTCACCGAATCCCTCAAAAAGAAAGTCTCAAGGATGAATGTCACCGTGAATTCACACCAGACAATAACATTTGTAGGGAATTTTAACGTGGATCCACGGATTTTCCTTAGCCCAAATGCAGCAATTCTGTGTGGTAACTGTCCCATAGAGGTAGAAAAGTGTCTTGTCGCTTCACAGGATATTCGAAGACCATGGCAGATTTTAAGTCATTCTGTTGAGAAAACCGACTGCGATTGAAAGACGTTGCGCCTTGTTCCTGTCAAGCAGCTCCTGGGTGTGGTGGATCTTGTATGGGAAGTAGTGCTTTATGTTTCTGTTCTGACGGTGCTGTATGAATAGCCTGTCTGTCGAAAAACTGCACACGCGCTACTGTCACCAAACTCTTATGTCTATGACTCTGCATCAACAGCTGTCTTGACGGCTTCAACACGTACCGGAGTGACACTTTTATGGACACTTCCAGGTTTAATTTCTACTTTCCTCGTCATTTCAAATCTCTTAATCATGACCCAGATATCTTTAGTAGACATTGGTCTACAGCGTAGGTTCTTTCTACGATGAAATTCACGAACTGCAGCAGAACCATTGTACATGTTTTCCTCTAAAACCTCTCTTCACCGATAACACGCGTTCAACTGAAGAGACCGTCATTAGTGCAGCCGGAAACATCGACTTAAACAAGACAACGGCTGCAAACGTTTTATACCCTAACCCAGTGGTTCTCAAATTTCCCTACAGACGACCCAATTTCAATCATAATTTTTATCGTGCCCCCCCCCTAAAAATAATGTGTTGAATGAAATAATAATGCACTTTGGCGCTGAAGCTACAATACGATCATATAATTATAAACTGTACAAATTAACAAGACAAGTATTAAATTTTGTATATGTTACTTTTAAGTGATGTATATTTTTATTTATTTATTTTTTTTTTTACTTTTTAGTTCGATTCAATATAAAAGCGTGTTTTTTAGTTTGTTTTAAAACAATATTTTATAATTAGTTTCATTATATACGATAAAAATCATAATTCCAGTGAATAATTTAATTAAGAGCAAATATAATTACCTACTTTCTAGGACTTTTCAATGATAATTTGAGGAAAAAATACAATAAAACTAACAGGAACGTTATTTTCCAGCAAAACTGTCATATTTTGTTTACGCTTTTGTAGTTCTGCTGTCGTTAGATGATCTGCAAATAGCATTTTGTATTTTTTCTTCTCCTTGTGTCTTTTTGACAAGGCGAAGTGCTACATTATGGCTTCATAGTTTTCTTCATAGAGATCTTTAGGCAGCATTTGAAAATTCCAAATCAACTCAAAACGTTTCATGTTTAACGCTTTTCTCATATTTACTTTCGCTATCTTGATTAATATGCATTATTTCAGCAGGTTCGTCAATTGCTTGATCAGTTTCAACTTCCTTCAAGAAGGGTCACAGATGCCCATTTTTTTTTAATATTCTGCTCATTTACATTTATAAGCCATAATAAGTCGTACAACACAGCAATCAAAACCACATAATTGTTAATGGGGAAAGTGTAGCATATTCTAAAACATAATTGTGTAAAACGTTTTTCATTATGCATTATATGTTTCAGAATACTCATAAAAATACATCTTGGCCAAATAATCCTTCAAAGTGCTCAATATTCTTATCCATATATCATAAAACTCATTCACATGGGAAAAAAAGCAACAGAAAAATATTATTTACAACATTCCTAAAAGAAAAAGAGACGGAGTGAAACATACCAGTAAGTTTGATGGTCAAATATATGTTAATCAAAAGCAGTATTTTAGGGTTTAAAAGAAACGTAATAAAAAAAACTCTCATCGTGGGATTACAGTAAAGCAAACAAAATGTCTTTTTTTTATTTGATTATAGGATCAAAGATGGCTAATGAGCGTTTGAAGCTGAATCTTTTATTTTTGATGATCACCAGATGATAAAAATAAATTATATCTGTGTAAATGTGTGTATTTTTTATTATGTCAGAAAGCATTTTGTTATACTTCATTCCAAAAAATTATTTTTTTAAACCTTTTATTTTCAATATGCTCACGCCCCCCAGGGAGGACGCCCCACAGTTTGAAAAACACTACCCTAACCTGTTTTGCATAAAGCTTCCTTTTCTTCCCTAGCACGCAAATTTCGGAATTTTTCTTCTGCAATTGACAGCTTTTCCCGGTTTGGCATTTTATTACTCATCATTCTTATTATAGATTGTTCATATTGTTTCTGTATTCCTTTTTGGTCGTTTATTATTTCATGTTTGTCACGAAAAGGCGCCTTTTGGTGGACATTTTGTAAGTACTGTTTGGAAATTCTGTGGGCAAATCTCATGTGTAGCCCATGTACAAAACTTCGTAGAATTCCATTAACTCGTTTGCACTGTAGAATGCTATTTATTGGAGAAGTTTAATTATAACCATCCGGAATTTCAGAAATGAAATACCTAAACAGAAAATAAAAAAGATAAAAGAGGAATATTCTTTTTTTGAATACGAAAAACAAAATGGAATATAAAACATAGAGTCCACTTTACTGTAAAAATTCTTGTATTTTGGTAGACATTATTGTATTTTAAATTGAAAAGGAAAATTCCAGTTTCCACAGAATTAGCAACATTTTGGTTTAGAGAAAGGATTCTGAAACAGAACTTCATATTTGGTGTTAATGGCTGAAATAAAGTAAAGTAGGGTTATTTCAAAGGCATTAAAAGCATTTTTGTTTAAATAAATTTTTTATGTGTCCATTAAATTCGAAGCAAAATATTTTAAAACTGTAAGAGTAAGGGAAAAATATTTCGTTAAGAATATTTTCTATTAGGAGTATTATTAGTTAGACTGTGAAATAAAATTAACTAAAACCCTCTTTAAAATCAAAATACGTTTCAAATGTACTTTTGTTTTGAACACAGAAGTCAATAGTTTATTCCAATTTAATTATTGCAGAAATATTTTGCCCCAGTTGAGGAAAAACATTGATTATGGAAGCTCATTTTTGAGCGTTTAATTCAGTAACAAGTTTCTTACTGTGGTTTAAATCTTCTAAAAGTAATTAAATTGAAATTTTTTGTACATGAATATTTGTATTATGGCAATGCTTACAAGTAAACCTTTTTTTATTTTAATTTAATACTTTGCGAGAATACTTATGAAAATATTTCATAATTAAGCTTTAAATATAGAGAGAATTTTTTTAATACAAAATAGTTATTTGAATTTATATAAAAATGTATGTTATACTATTTGTTTTGCCTCATTGTTTCTTTAAAATTTATTAGCTCGACTTCTATTACACAGTCTTAATGATATTTTTTTAAAAATTGAAAACTCATTGAGATATATATTGCGTAATATGCTTCTATATTAATTCTCCTTATCAGCCACTTTATGCACTAATTTGTTGCTTGATCCTTCTTTGTGAAGAATTATGTTATCAGAGAAACTGTGATTCGAACGCCACATAGGTATATTGTCTATGACTGAGAAAAAGGAGGGGATGATTAACTGTAACGGTAATGAGTATCTAACTCAGCAAAATATGAAGAATGTTTTTAAAAACCCGTACTTTTTGCATCATTCCTGTTTTCATTTAAGAAAACTAAATTTTAACCTGTTAAACTATTTTTAAACTAAATTAACTATTTTTTGCACTCATTTGAATAAAAGTAAGAAAAATAAATAAAACTAACTTGATTCTTGAATTCAAACATCTAGCGAACAGCTTAGAGTGAATCTGGAATAGACAGCAAATCAGCGAAAACCTTCACTAATCAAATTATCTTTTAAAAGAAGAAGAATTTCTTACGGCAGAACCAAATCCTTATTGATAACATATGTAATGAGATCGTTCATAGAATTCAAATAAATTCTCCTGCTGTTACATCGAATTGGAGAATTTACTTAGAAAACAAATTTCTTGGAGAAATAGGGGTGATTGCGATTGAATTCAAACATATCACGTATTTCGATTTCCTCGAGAATTCCTAACACGCAGTATGCATTTAAAAGTCTTCATTTTAGTTAGGGAGTAAATTTGATCTTGTGATCTATATCAAAAAGATTTGTGTGATAGTTTGGTAAAAAGTTCTTGTTAGCATTTTACGCGTACGTATTGTTTTAAAGAAGTTCTAATCATTTTAACAAATGATTTCCCTTCTTGTATATTAAATAGAGTTTTACAACATGAAAAGAAGACGAGAATTTAATAACAATTCATCGAATTCATAGCTTATTATAACAACAGAAATATTATTTTTAATTAAATTTTGACATTCTGATCGCATAAGCTTCACACTATTTTGAAACAATTAATGAGCTTTGGTTATGAAAATTTCAAACAAAAAATAATTTTGTGAAGCTAAGACTTTTGTTACAAATAGAAAACTTCAGATTACAAAATTCACATTAAAGTATTCCAAATAATTTCATGTATATTTTTATGTAATGCTTACGATTATAAAATGTTTTTTTATAGACATCATTTGGTGGTATTACATATTTTATCAGAATTAAATCCCCAAAAAGAGCAATATGTTTAACCTCTTGTTCAAGAACCCCTTTATCAATATGCAGAATTCAAAAGAATATTGAATACCTGGATGTATGAAAAGTTTCACAACCATATTGTAACAAACTATTTAAAATTTGTACACGTACTTGAAATTTGTACAAAATTGAATTTTTCACGCGATTTGCGTGTGATACTGTATATTTAATTAGAGTAAAGCATTTTTCAAACTGTGGGGTGCGCCCCCTTAAGGGGGCGTGATAACGCTAGAAGGGGGTGCGAGCATGTTGAAAAGTCGAAAACAAAAGATTATTTTAAAAAAAATTATTAACTTGTTGAAAGTAAACAAAAACAAAATACATTCTGACATTATAAAAATAATAAAAAAAAAAAAAACATTTACACTGATATAGTACACTTATAAATGTATCAGTACTGCACAATGTATGTTATAATTAATTTGATAATACTAAGTTAAGAATAGGTTTAATAATTACAAGTGACCCCACGGCACACACCCACGTACTCCCCCGCATTGCGGGGGGCCCAAACCCTAACTTACGCTAAGTATATATATATACCCTTGGTAAGATGCAGCTTGGGGCCCAGAACTTGACTTTGCAGGAGGGCCCTAATTATCTCCGTTACGCCACTGCCCCACGGGCTTTTCATATATAAAATTACATGCAAACATTAACAGTTATTTTAATTATTTTTGTTCGGGTTATAATTAATTCCTTAACTACCGATTAAAAGTTTCGCAATTCGCTCCCCAATGCCAACGTTTTGCTCGTATGCAAACGTATGGGGTGTGTCAGGAGGGGGAGACAGGGAATAAATAAGGACCTCTTTCGCAAACACTGTCAAGTTCATTTTATCGCATTCCAAAGCCTTCGGAATAATTTCATGGATAGTAGTGCACAAAAAAGATGGTACTTTGGATAGACGTATATATACGACCAGAAAATTAATCTTTTGGCTGAACGAGACGTTTACATGCGTCGATGGCACTTAAAAATTTTAAGTCGTAGTGTAGCTTTAGCGTCAAAGTATAGTATTATTGAATTCAATAGATTGTTATACGGAGGGGGCGTGATGAAAATTATGATTGAATATTGGGTCGCGAATTATGAAAGTTTGAGAAGCACTGACTTAAAGGATTGTTTTTCTAGAAATATACTATTTTTTCCAAATCCTGGGGTAATACCTAGAATAAATGGCTTTAAAACAGAATAGCATTACTAACGTACATTGCAGGCTCCTTCGTAAAAAAAGGGGGAGGGGGTGAGCGTTTTATGGCGAACATACCTTAAAGTTAAGAAATACAGCTTGAAAGTATAGGTGCGCGTTATACACCAGATTTTACGGTAAGCACATACTCAAACATAAAACCAAAAACTAATCTGTGAATTTATCTTTACGGGACTTTTCCACTTTGTGGTTACTAATAAGGTACATAAGCTTTCATTTATGAAATCATCTTGTAAAACCAGTCCTTCACTTAATGGATTTTCGATCCTTGAGCTTTGGGCAATTGTTTTACTGGCTCATTAAATCCGTGCTTCTCTTCACAAACTTCAATCAAATTCGTTTCTACTTGTGGTTATTACTAAACGAAAACTTTTACTCTAAATCAAAAGGAAGTCTTGTCGGACAAAAGACTCTTTAACGAGTTAACGACGATGATTATTAGGGGAGAAAAGAGTTTTAGAGAATTCAAGTTGTGAGACTAAAGCAAAAGTGTACACACATTGTTTGCTAAACAAAGTTTTTTAAAGATTCCTTCGCGCGAATTGTTTCACGAACACTTCAATGTGTTTCTCATTTCTGCCATCTTCTCATCATCCTAGTCGACACTAATTGGATGAAACTCTCAGTCCTCCTTGTCTAATTTAATGAGTGTCACTTGCGCCTTAAGATTGCTAAAATGGCACATTCTGCAAGGATTTAAGAAGTTTTAACAAATGTTTCTCAGAATATATAAAATCAAGGCTATTTTTTACAATTAACCGTTTATAAGTAATTTTAAAAAGTTAAAAAAAAAAGTACTTCACGTTTTATTAAAACTCATCCCACATCTAATTCTTCTTTCTGTTCATTTAATGGAATATTCTTAAAGTTCTTACAAGAAGTGTATGTGTATACACACGTAGATTGAATATATATATATATATATATATATAAGTCGCAGGGAAATGATTAAATTAGAGATTTCATTAAATCACTAAGAGAGATGATCAATTCACGCAAGATGTTAAAATAAGAACTCTTTAAGGGAAAGGACTCCTAAGGAAAGTAAGTGGTTTGATCAAATAACTAACATGTTTCAGTGGAATGATGAAATAATATTGTCAATAGATTCGAAGTGTTTATTTAGCAAATATGATGTATTCTTAAAAGTAGAGTAACTAATACAACAATAATCATTGAATTAAAAATTATTTATTCGAAATTAATTAACAAAATGATTAGATAATAAAGCTGGTATTTTTTTATAAAAAAAAAGATACTAGTTGTAGAATTTCAAACATTTTTTTAAAAAAATAATTCATTAACGTAGTACTTCAGAAATATCCTGCTGTAACGAGAATGGTAAAAGTTGGACAACAGTACGCAACTTTTTCGCCGAGTGAATACTTACGTAACCAGTCGGCTTGCCAGCTCGATGAGGAAAGCGGATGCCAATGTCTGCTCGCGCAAACCTTCTCGTTGTTTTATACTATTAAATGTTTTGAGATGATTGTAACTCTGATATATTTGAATGTTGAGAAGTCTGGATTTTGAAACCATGAAGAAAAGACTATTTGAGCTAACCAGCGTAGAAATTCTTTGATTAACAGTATTATAAGTGGCGCCCAACGTGGGGCCCTACTGACTTCGATAGTAGTCATAGACTTCGATGTTAAGTAGAACTACTGGGGAGGTAAAACAAGTGAACATCTGTATGGCTTTGACACAGACACTCTCTTTTTTTAGTGAGCATTTTGGACATTTCGATTTTATAAATCCAGGATTGCCACAACCATAGTAAGAAATAGATGGATGACAACCAGTGTTGGTATTTCAGGCAGACATTTAGCTAGGGTTAGCAAAAGTACTGTTGTGGTTACCCGAAACATTCTTTTCAACTTTGATCGAATGAGATTTTCTAAACTCCGGATTGCCTGTGTTTCTAGAAAACCCCGAGGATTATTTAGCTCTTGTGGTTTCGGGAGTTTTGTTAATTTTTGCGAGAAAGGTTTAACATTTCCGTATGAGTCCAGTTTTTTAGTTTTCATTCCCAAGTGTCTAAGAAAGGGTTCTTGTAATCAGGTGGACATTTTTTTTACTTGATTTGCTATGATGAGATCTTTCAAGATTTGAAATGAATTGATTTCTAATTCTTTTAGTCAACCTTCATAGAAGGTCCTTATTGTGAATGTGGGCATAATTTTTAAACATCTTTTCCGGTTCTCTTTCAATTAACCTGCTAATATCACTTGGAATTACTCCAATTAAGTGTGAAACCCAAAAATCGGCAGGTACATTTAGAATCTTCATTTGTCTTTTGCACATTGTTAATAACAATATGTTATCTTTATCAGGGATGAATGTGGGTAAGAGTGTTTTCAAATCAAGCCTCATGGATCTAGAATTCATTTGAAGGGAATTACCTGAAGATGCTGGAGGATTTTGTGCTTGTAATTTAAGCTTTTCAAGCTCAAATGCTCTCTGCACTTATTCTTCCGTTCTATTTTCTTTATGGCTTCAAGAGATTTACGCTCTTCAGCAATGTTATCCAGCATCTCTTTCATAAATTGCTCATTATCCTTAAAGAAAGTACACGTAGTGATTTTTTCGCGCAAGTCAATGATTCTATCATCTTAAGTCGCAGAGACTCGTAGCTCACTTGCTAAATTATAGAGGTCTATTTTCTTGCCTTTTGAGGGAAAAGCCATATTTTTCTCTTAAAATAAAACTAAATTTGTAAAACCACTTGTAAAACTGTACTCTTGTAAAACTTAAAAACTTGTAAAACGAAATTGAACAATTTTTTGGGAATCGTCCTAAAAAGTCCAACAGTCAAAATGGATCAGTAAACAAAATTGAAGTGATTTGAATGCAATCTAGAATTTCTTCGTAGACGGCAGCTACACTTCATAAACTACTTTAAATTCTTTATGAAATAGGTGTTAAGGAATTGACTTGATAATTTTTCGTTGGGAGCCTCTTGTAAGATTGTTAATCAAAGAATTTCTACGCTGGTTAGCTCAAATCGTCTTTTATTCATGGTTTCAAAATTCAAACTCCTCAACATTCAAATATATCAGAGTTATAAATCATCTATAAACAGTTAATAGCATAAAACAACGAGAGATTTGCGCTAGCAGACATTGGCACCCACTTTCCTCACCGAGCTGGCAAGCCGACTGGTTACGTAAGTATTCACTCGGCGAAAAGAGAGCGTAAAAGAGTGTCCAACTTTTACCATTCTCGTTACACTCCCCCTCTGGTTCGGATGCGTCGTCCTCGATAAGGAACCAGCAGAATTGTCTTACCTGGAACTTCTGGGAATGTAGTCGCGCGCTCGATATTTAGACTACTTTATTTGTAATACCTTCTTTTACTTATTATTTACCTTTTTAAAATATCTTTTTTTTTTATCAAAAAGCCTTTTTTTATCTATAAAAAGATCGAATACCCTAATTTTTTTTGTTTACATTTTTCAATTAAAGTTTTATCCAGTCTCTAATTTTAAGGCATCCATAAATGATATATTAATCGAAAGATAATAATGCTAAAAATATAACTTAATAAAACTAAAAAATGATATTTAGGTCATTTTGTTTCAGTGCGTCATGTCAGAAGCCCGGTGCTGCCTGGCATGGACGAGGAGAGAGGGGGAGGTAAAAGCGAATGTAACAAGTGAAAACAGAATTCTACAAATGCTCTACAAAAATTCATTTCATCATTTGACCAAAATATTTTGGGGATTTGATCTAATCACTTACTTACATCAGGGAAATGACCTCAAAAAGGAACATTATTTTAACATCTTAGGTGAATTGATCATCTCCCTTAGAGATTTGATGAAAGCCCTAATTTCATCATTTTCCTGCGACATATATACAGTCAAACCTCCATATTACGAACCTCTATATTGTAAATTTTTCTATACATGCGAACTTTTTTCTGGAACCAAGAATAATTCACGAAATTCTTCATAAAATAACCTCCCAATAGCGAATTCCTTTTCGTATATAAAGAACTTTTTCTCTTGTAATTCAATTATTTTCTTCCTAATTTTAAAGTACTTCTGGACATTTCAAGTCTTTCTCTCTTTTAACACATTTTATGGTGATCATAAATCTTGAACTGGTCTTATTAGGTGCCTAACTCGCCGAGAGGAAAATATTTCTGGGCGTTTCATCCAAGAAGTGCAACCTGTAACCCCCATTGTCCATTTCACTTGAAACATCTTCGATATCCTCTTTCATTCTCAGTGGAGTTGTCTCGTATCCACGTGTCCTTGAACTTCTCTCCGCTCATTTGTAGTGTTGATCAGTCTTTCTGGCAACTTCGTTTCTTGTAACTCAAAAATGTCAAAATGTAGGTGCTTGAGCATCAAAGAAAAATTTAATTCTTCAGGAAGTGGATAAAGGCGACGAAAAACTTCCCTTGTAGTTTTTTTTATAGGTAAGGTATATGAAATAAATTTATAATAATTTACAAAAAGGTGTGAATAATTACTTTTTAAAAAAAATGTTTATGAATTTAAAATTTGTCTTATGCAGTTTATAAAAAAAAGTGAAAGATGAACCTCTATATAACGAATTTTCCATATTACGAACTTTTTTCCGGGATTTAGTGACGTTATATAGAGGTCCGACTGTCCATAACGTCGGATTCCGATTTAACGAATTTTTCTCATTCCTCAATTAAAATAAAGGCACAAGTCCCTATTTAACAAATGGTAAACTTCGAATTAACGGATTATTTCAAGAGCTGAAAAAAAAAACTTTATAGTTTGTGTTAGAAAAAATTGGATTTTTTTTTCAGATGACATTCTTTTTGACCGGAAGGGAAAAATGTTTTGTCTCCTAAGTAGCTAATTTCGAAGGGAAAGTGAGCAAAGCGTTATGTGACTTTATAGCAAGAGCTGAGTTATGAGTGTAACCTATTGTGTGAGTTTTAAATAGGACGGGAGACTCCTTTCTTATTTCATCCTACTGCTCAACGCAGGAGATATTTTAAGAATTTCACGATTATGTGTTACATTTGATGGCGGACTGTCTATCCGTGCAACTGAAATTCAGGAAATTGTTGATTTGTCGGAGACAAAGGATAGCGATTCTGATGCAGAAAATAATAATGAAACTCTTATCAAAACTGTTACGTTTTCTAATGCTTTACATTGCTTGGAAACTGTGGAAATATACCTTATTCAGCAAGATGTAATAAACGACGCAGTATTTTATTCTTTGCATTAAGCCGAAAAAAGAATTGGTCGGGAATCAGAAAGATTTTCAAACATCTATTAGGCAGTATTTAAAAATGTTCAATTAACTGGTGCGTAATAATTCCCTAATAAAATTTTGAACTTTTAAATAAAAAGACTGGAATTTATAACTATGAATATTTTTTGTGTAGTTGCTTATTATAAAATTTTCAAAACTTAAGAGCAAAAAATTTGTTTTTGGTTTGGACCTCTATATAACCAATAGCCCCGATTTAACGAACAAAATTCTCGGTCTCAATGAATTCGTTAAATCGGAGTTCGATTTTAAGTCCTCCACGACTTAACGTGATAGTTAATTTTTAGTTTACTCACCAAACGAAAAATTATCACAATTTTATCTCACAAAAAATTTAAATGCCTGCGTGTTTAAAACAGGATGATGCAATCATGTATCACCCTCGTATTTGGACCGAACTGAAAATCATTCGATTCTAACACCTTTCGGTTAATCTGAACTAAAAAAGATTGAGATAAGATCTAAAAAGATCTCTTGAGCAAACAATGAATGTGTTTTTGAGAACATCCTGTAAACAGCGCGCTTGTTGTTTTTTATCGTTTGTTACGTAACTAAACAAATGTGGATGTATAAAATGTAAGAGCCTCCTTATCCTTTCCATGATTGTAGCCACCTAATAAAAAGAATGACCTTAATATCAAAATATTTCAACCCATGCCCAGAATTATCACAAATAGATATGTACACCTCTAAACGCGTAGGAGATTGAGGACTGTGATGTACGGGGTTTAAACCAGTGGTTTGCTAACCCAAACTTCCTCTTTTCTGTTTACAATACTGAAAAAAATCATAAAAATTATATATATATGTATGTCAGGTTTGAAAAGTTTAGCTTCAAAATGAAGTAAGTAATAAATAAAAATAGAGCGAACTCTTTACCATCGCATAAGGATTTGTGGGTAAATAAGCCTATTTAAAGGTGGAGCGAGCGCTGATGAAGAAGAATCACCCTGGTACGTTCGGAATGACGTTATACACAACGACCTACATATGGAGCCGATTTCTAATTACATCACTAAACTCTCTAGAAATGTTTTTAAATCTATAGAATCTCATGACAATCCAGTTATTAAAGCACAAACATTGTTTACTTATCCTCATCCTAAAATTAAATATGCATATTCTTCAAAGAAGTGGAGAAACCTCTTCGCCCCCCATAACACGTCAATTACACTCTTTTCACACTCTTAACAACATAAGCAGTCTCGTTACAACGTATCATTCCTTTTGGGTTCATTTGGTGAACTGTCACCTTCTTGATTAACTGCCTCTGGCCGTCCCGTTTTCCTTCTTGCGCTTCTCCCCCTCCGCCCCTCCGGCGTTCTGCTTCGTTAGAACGTTGTGCTTGGGGGCACATTCATCCCTCACCATTCGGGTGAGATTTCGGTATTTGTCATCGTTCCGTCATATGGTTTTTCTTTTCCTCCCGTCCTTCTGGGAATAGGCGCATCGCGGCGCCGGCGCCCGCGACCATCTAATTTTAGTTAGTCAGATGAAGAAGAACACATACTCGAAAAGGCTTAGCTGGTGACTCCTTTCCGAAGTATTGATAATTGTTCTACTCGGTTGCGTGACAAAGGGCCGCCATGTTGGATTTTATATGATTGAAGCAAAATAAAGAAGTTATAGAGATGGTGCCTTCCTCATTTTACCAGCAGGCCTGGGGGCTGACATATATATATATATATATATATATATATATATTAAAAAAAATTTTTAAAATTGAAAACCCTAACTAAAAACGAATTCTATTAGTTTCCCGTTTAACATCAAAGCTTAGAAAATTATAATACACTTCATATGAAGAAATGTTTTATTCCAAATAATAACATTAGAAACATTGGAGGAGAATATTAATGTTATATATTAATAGAGAGAGTAAAGTTGAAACCTCTTCTCTTTTTATTCATTTATTTATTTTGAAAGTTTTTAAGATACTATAATTATTAATTAATTTACTATATTTTAGCAAGAAATATATATAACTAATTTAATACTTATTCAATTTTTTTTCTTAATTCATTTAATTTTTTATGCTAATTCTTTTTTTTTTCTGAGTTTATATGGGATTCCTTGCTTAGTTTCATATTTGTATGCTAGTATCTACTTTATATTTGGAATATATTATGTATGTTTTAAAGTATTTTAATTCGAAATCGATTTTTAATTACTTCCTAATTATAATTCAATTTTGTCCAACTATTAATTACCATATAACTATATTAGCCTTCCATTTTCTTTCCTTTACAGTTTTTAGAAGTTATCGCCATTTTTGAAATAGTTGATTAACAATATTTTTTTATGCAAATCATATAAAGCTTCCTGATGATGTTAAGAATTTAGCTTACGATAATAAGAATTTAAAATTAGTTTTGGTTAAGAAACTTTTCATTTATAAACTAATTTCAAGACGTAAAAATAGAGCTAGAATTATTATTTTTCTTTTTAGTTTTTAACAATCGTAAATTTTCTAAATAAAATTTTACATGAATTACTTTTACCTGCTGAATCCGTTAAATTATCAGATTACAATATTTTAATTTCCTGAGCAAAATCAGATTAATCAACTAATTAGAAAACATTCTTTTATCAATAAAAATGAAGAATATCAATGAAAACATCTTTCAGTTTAAGAACAAAATTTTATTGAATGAGGAATAATTTATAATTCTTACCGATTAAGTAATTATGTATAAATTCTCCAAAGTTATGTACGCGCATGTAGTGTAAATTTACTTAGTTAAATCTTTTTAACTGTTATGTCTGCATAATATTTTATTTCCGGTTTTTACAGCAACAACAACAACAAAAAGATAGAGAAAAGTTGTAAATTATATTACGTAATTTCGAAATATTTGTTATTGTAGGTAAGTGACATAGTTATTGAAAGAAATAATTACCGTATACAGTTGAACCTGTTTTTGTGCGGTAGATAGGGACTGCATAAAAATAAACGCACAAAAAATATTCAAAAGTTTCATAAATTCTTACATAAAACAAACTAATTCTTGGAAATACTACAAAAAAAATTTTTTTATGCGGTGGATAGGGACCGCATAAGAAAAAGTCGCATTTATAAAACATGACAATTATTTACGAAATTTATGTAAAAGTACTTCCATAACAAAATAAATAATTAAATATTACCATGGAAACGTTTTAAAAAATATGGTTTCTCACTGTATATACGGATGTCTTAAAATGCACATACATAATTCATTACTACTTATCGTAATCCTAAGTCTTGTAATGAATAAGTTCAAAATCGCTTTCGACACTTGAAGGTGCAATTTCAATTGCTTTATTTTTTGGCAACATAAAGTAAGAGATAAGTTTTTGTGACAAAGAACGGGTGGTCACACACACACACACAGTTGCTTGTAAATGTCACAATAACCAGCTAAACATGATTGAAGCCCTTTTTGGAGTTTTATATTCCTTTCTTAACTGGTATTTTAAGAAAATGCTTTTCCAATTTGTTCTAAAACTGGATCCCTGCCGATTTTTTTCCGCTCTTAAAGAATCCGGCTTCTTGTCCGTCTACATAATCCATCAAATTATTGATAATGTCACTGTCATTGAAAGTTTCGTCTTCAATCAAGCGCGGGCTGCTGGAGCGTTGAGAGAAAGCAACTGAATGCCCATTGTCGGGAGACTGTTTATAACAAATGAACAAAGCGTCTTGAAGTGTCTACATTTTAGTGGCGTAACGTACACCCCCGCATCACGGGGAGGGGGAAGGACTCTAGGGACCCAAGGCCTGACTTACGCTAAATGCGTATTTACCCAATTTATAAAATATTAAAGACAATACCTGACTTTCAGGGGGGAGGGGGGTCCTAACATTCTCCGCTACGCCACTAGTAAATAAATAGAAAACTTTACGGTGGCGCCAAAGCCATTGAAATTCATTCACGCATAAAAAAAAATATCGCACATATAAAAACCGCATAAAAAAAGACTGCACAAAAACAAGTTCTACTGTATTTCCGATACAAGCCGATCCTTGTACATGCCAAGAGTATGATTTTTCTTCAAAAATTGATTCAAAATTCAAAACCTATGTATGACTTAAAAGAAGGAATTTCTGTGAAGTTTTCAAACATCTTACCATGAAATCGAAAATGCTGTGAAGTAGTTAAAGGGAATGAAATATTTCCCAATAAAACTGTTGTTAAGTAAAACGCCAGACGCCAACGCTATGATAATTTTATTTCTTCTAATCCTATCGGAAACAAACACATTTCCCCCCTCATTTGCTACCTTTTACAATACATATGCTAGTTATATTTTTTGTTCGATATTCTTTGTTTAGAAAATGCATCGAAAGAAAAATTCATCTTCGGAACAGGATGAGACATAAAACATAGCAGCATCGCTGTATGGTGATGATCATACGCATTCAGACATCCTAATGAATGAGTGTAAATTTTTACGGAACTATCCATAAATTCGAATTCATTCACTGACTTTAAGGAATTTATGTGACTTTTTTCATCTTTTAGAATAAAAATTTCATTCAAAATATCTAAACATTAAAAGACTAAAATCGCTTACGCGTTTTTCGAAAATTACAATAGTTTTTCTTCAGATTAATGGATACTTTTTTAGCCGATTTAAATGCTCACAAGTGTACTTCTATTTTAAAAACGTTCTGAAAATTATAGGTATATACATAGAAATATATACCGTAAAATCCGGCATATAACGCGCACCTATACTTTCAAGCTAAATTTTTAATTTTTAGGTGTATTCGCCGTATAACGCGCACCCCCTTTTTAAAGAAGAAATCTGAAATATTAGTATACATTGTTTTTATGATTTGAAGTAATTTATTCGAGGTATTATCCCAGACTTTTGAAAAAATAGTATACTTCTAGAACTACAACTGTTCTTGTTCATAAGGCAAGTCATTTCTTTTAAATAAACTGTGTTTCGATACATCTAGAAATAAATTTTTTTTTTGTGCCCATCCTTTTTGTTATTTTTTAAGCTACGATTTTTATACCCGGCGTATAACGCGCACCCTTAATTTTCGATCGTATTTTTTGTGTTCAAAGTACGCGTTATACGCCGGATTTTACGGTAACTTTTACTGAAAGGTATGTGAGATAAAATATAGTAGACAATATATATGAATTTGAATGTATATAGAATCTCTAAGATGCAAAACCAATGTCGAATTTTCTAAATACCTGTCTTGAAAACATTAACAACAAACTCTATCAGGTCAAATTTAGTATTTACACGATATTCTGACAAACAAAATAATTAGTATGTCCTTTAACCGAATATTACCTAACTCTTATATCAGTATCCATGTATTACTAGCAATTTTTTTTTCCTTTCTCAGATTATTATCACGGGTATTTTCCATCACCCATCTTATTTTCTTGTCAACATACATTATTCCTGTTAATTAACGTCAAATTAATCATCTTCATGTTCGATTCGACCTGTTATCCTTTTCCCTTTACGCCCAATGAAACAGCTAAACTCTTTTAAATCATATTTTTTCTTTACTTTTAATCTTCTAACCGATGACATGCTTCAACTATTCAGTAACGCCCGTGTTTAGTAATTCATTACGTGCATTTACAGTATAATTAATTAGCCTTTCTCGTGTACTAGATATTTTTTTTTCTAGATAGTTCTAACGCGATAATTCATTAATTGCTGACTGTGAATCCTTATTTCTAGTTTTTTTTATGAGTTCGTCAATAAATTAATCAATTATGAGAAAATGTATTTGAAATATATAAAAATAAAAGTAAACACGTTATTTATTCTTTTCTAAATGCTAGATTTTGAAGAGATAACCTAGTTTATTGTTTACTGAAAATTAAACTCAGATGTCAATAGAAAACAATTTTAGTGATACGCTGCTTATTTACTGTTTATAATTAATGGGAGAAAAATATTATTTATAATAATTTCAGTACTAAATTGAATTGCGCTTCCAAAAATAAACAAACCGTTCGTTATATTTTAATTGTGACCCAAATTACTTATTTAAAATTACAAAATAGTGTTAGTTAAAAATCAGAACAATTTCTCTCTATATATAAAAAAAGTTTTTCATGATGCTTTTATAATTTTATTAATGCATGAGGTATGGTAAAAAAAAGAACTACATCTTTACAAGAGAATGGAGTGCAATCATAGTTTGGGCCAATTTACATTTATGATGATGTTGAAACTTTGCACGAAAGTGCAAAAATAGTTAAGCTTGACGGAAGTATTGCAAATTTTACAGCCAATAATGAGTTAAAATCCATATGCAGAAAAATATAGTACTTAGTATGAAATTCAAAATAAAAACCAAGATCAAGAGTTTTGTCTGTGTTCTTATAAAATCCCAGATCATATTAGAGTTTATAATAAACCGTCATACCATGAATTAGCTGCAACCATTCCAACAAAAGATGGTTCTAAAGACAGAAAGGTTGATGTTAGAATATATCCGAAGAGAGAACAAACACTAAATTTGTGAATTATAACTCTCCTTATGCAAAATTACAGCTTTGCAATTTGAACAATGATTATGAGCAATTGCATAATTTGTATAACGAAGGTTGGTTCAGGGACACAGGGAGCACTCTCCCCCCAGTAATAATAATAAATATAATAATAATTAGTCGACACAGGACTGTAAAATTCTTCATTTTAAAACACTGCAGTTATATTTTGCGAAGAAAGCATTAAAACATTTGTACAGCTAACTTCTTGCGAAAGACCAGCAGCAACTTTGTACATTCAATAGATTCTTACTCCACAAAAAACTTTCGAAACAAGCAAAATCATGCCATACCGCAAATGATAAATACATTGGTGATGGTATTGGCAAATGAAATGACAAAAAATATAACTATTTTACATAAAATACATATCCACAAGAATTTAATAGAAATTTAGGACAAACATATAACTGAACATTCATGAAATGGTTCATAAAAATACTATTCGGTTAGTAATAAAAGAGCAATTTCATCTATACACAATAATATTAAATAATTTTTTTTGATTATTTTTCACTAAAATTAAATAGGGGACAAATAAAGGCTTTCTGTATAGAAAACATCTTATACTTGTTTGGTTTGCACACAAAAATTAAATTTAAGATTAATTTTGATCAAAAAAGTTAACTTATTAAATTTCTTCAAATAAAAATGTGAATATTTTTCAAATTTTATTTCTTACTGATAAAAATCTTTCTTTCGATTTTTTTTTCAGATTAAAACATGAGAAATTATATACAGAAATTTAAATAATTATAAAAAATCCATTCTAGAAGGCAACAACTATTTCTTATAAGTTTCCACATGCAAATATAAAATGTCGTATGGGAATAGCGTTAATGATTAGTTCGCCCCGAATTATTTTAAATTGTGGAAGATTGAAATCTAGGAAAAATAATTAAATTACAACGAATTCAAACATTGAATATAGCTGACATAACTGACTTAAATAATAATAGTTTTTAAATCTTAAATATTAATCTCTGTCAATATTTAAATTAAAGATAAGCATAGTAATAATGTTTTGTTGCATACCGGGTGTCTGAAAAGTTTGACTGCATTTCCAAATATTAATTACAAAAAAGAAATAATAATAAAAATAATAATTATAAAAAAATACTAAATAAAGATATTCGCTTATGTTCTTTTAGTTTTTTCAAATACTCAAAGTTTTTTACAAGATTTCAGTGGGCGCACCATTAGATGTGTGCAACACATCAGGTCTCTACGAGATTTCTAGCAACGTTCTATTAGGTTCATTCAAATGAAACCCGGTCAGTGCGTCTAACATTGCATTACACGTAAGGTGACACCAAGTAACTGCGTGTATGGTGGCATTATCTATCGGTAGATATACTGACACAGGCGCAACGTTTGACGTTTCATAGCGATTGTGAGGTTTCACGCCGAAGAGAAGGTGGTCGCACAAGCTATCGTCCACTACTGAACATGCAAGCGAGTAAGAAGGAACAACGAGGAGTGATTCAATTTTTAGCGGTGGTAGGAATTGGAGACCGTGAAATGCATTGACGGATGAAAGCTTTGTACAATGAGTACAGTCTATATAGTTAAAGTATTTTAGACTTGAACAACCGCAGAATCACCATGGACGAGATCCATCAGTTATTTTGGATTAGCTTGGGCACCACTCACACCATAATGCATGAGCACTTGAACTTTTGAAAAATTTGTGCGGAATGGGCCCCAACCAACTGGCTGGCGAACAGCGCAATACTCGAATTGCGCTGTCTGAGTCATCTGCAACGTTATCATGAGGAAGAATACTGCTTTCTGTCACAAATTGTGACGAAACATGGGGACACCATTTTGAACCCGAAAGGAAGCAGTGGAAATGTGCGACTTCACCACCTCCAAAGAAATCAAAGGCGTTGCACATCAGTTCTGGTAAGGTCATGATGTCCTTCTTTTTCACCACAAGGGCATACTGCTGATCGAGTTTCTGGAACGAGGAACCACCATCAATGTCTATTGTTATCAAGCCACATTACAGAACCTTAGACGAGCCTTCAAGTCTAAACGCCCAGGCATGTTGTTTAATGGCGTCAGCTTCCTACATGATAAATGTGCCATCAGTTTTGGCGACTATTTTTGAGTATGTGTACAGTGTATAACTACATTTTTGAGTTAAGGTATCCGAATACGTTCGGAACGGGGATTTCGCAAAAGCAAAAAAAGGAATATTTTTTTTAATATTTATTGTCACTTAGATTAGAATACATGTATGAAATTGTTTTAAGAATATTATTACAATAAAAAGTTACTTAAAAGCAATATTTTGGCAAAAAAGGAACCTAGAATTATTTATTTCCATAATGTTCTCCTTTTATGGAAAATTCTTTTATAAAAACAATATTTTGTCTATATATAGCTAACACTTCTGTACAGAGTCTGGACTAGGATGTTTGAAATATTTAACTTAGAAGTGGATTTATTCATATTTTAATACATCAGAGTGGAGAAATTTTAACAAAAAAAACACCAATACTTTTTTCAATTGGTAGTAATTCTAGAAATAATGCGAATTTTTATAAAACTCTAGTTCAGACTCTCTGGAGAAGTCTTAGTTATGTATAAGTAAAAATATTATTATTATAGAGGCATTTTTCATAAAAGGAGAACATTTTGAAAATAAATAATTCTAAGTTCATTTTTTGCCAAAATATTGCATTTAAATAATTTTTTTATTATAATAGTATTCTCAAAACAATTTTATACTTGTGTTCTGATCTAAAAAACACTAAATATTTTTAAAGGTATTCGTTTGTAAGCTATTATAAAATTACAATTCCGAACGTAGTCGGATACATTAATAAAATCATTACCATTACTTTCCACTATTGACCTGATATCATTTGAATAACTTTCATGTGAAGTACTGTAGGATCGACAATTTGCCACTGCATTTCAACTTTTCTCTTCATCATTGTCACTAGCTGCAGATTAGTAAACGATATTTTTCACGTATCCTTACAAGAAGTCTAAAGGTGTTATATCTAGAAATCTAGATGGTACGTTATTGGACTTCTTTCTGTCCATCGCCCTGGGAACTTTTTCTCTCTTTCAAATTCCAGTGTTTTGGTGCCCCGTTTACTCTGTTGCTGATTTAAATCCGATAAAACATGCTACAACTTGCTATTGTTCTAGCAGAAAAGCTATTTTGAAACTAGAATGTTAAAAAAGGGGATGTTGCACCATCTAGTTTGCATTTAATTAACAGAAACTTTCATCTTTTATTTGTGGAACATAAAAACTATAAGTACAAATCTTTGTTTATTTATTTTTAATTAATTTTTGAAATTGTAGTCATATTTCTCGGAAACCCTTTTTTTCTTAGTTTCATACATACATAATATTAAATATTCACTTAAGATTTCATAACATTGACTTCGTGAGCAGTTTTAACGTATTTCGAAACTTGTTAGAAACTAGTTATTTCATCTGCTGCTCATAAATTTTAATTTTTGAAAACCAAATACTACAATAATTAAAGATTTCAAAAAATTATTTTAACTACTGGAAAAATTGTTATAAAATATTACACTTAAGAAGATATTAATCAATAAGTATTGAATTCAACTGCTTTGTTGATAACGTAAAATAATTCTGGTAGTAAATTCATATTCAAATTGTCACAAAGAATGTGCTATGAGCTTGCAAGGACTGGTGATGAAAAAAAAATTTCACTGTCTCATGGCACAATTTTCTGGTAAAAATTGCACTAACTGGAACTACTTCATATTCAGTGAAATATGTCAGGACACCTTAAAACGAATTTCGTGTTTCGTAAATATAAGCTTTTGCATTATTTATGGACTAAGCTATCATGTGAATGCGTTCTCAAGAAAACATTATGGACTTTATTACCCTTTCAAAACTCTCTGAAAAAATCAAAATTTTTCTTGAAATTATTGAAAATAAATATATAATATATAAATGCTTAATTGATTGTCAACGTACTATTCGGACGTAATATTGTGCATTGTTTACACGTAATCTCTTACGATGTATTTTAATGCTTATTTAGAGATATAAGTAAACTTACTTTATTTAGAGCTAATGTTAAGTTTAACTCCTAATAAACGTAAGTAATCTCCAATTAAACGCAACGTTGCTGTTAAACGTTACGTTTATTTGAAGATATAATTAAACTTATTTTCTCATTTCTTTTTAAGTAATCTACGTTTGTAGATGTTTATTTTTGATTTTAAAATATAGTTGTCCCGAAAACTCAGCCTAAATAGGACCGAAAGATGACCGCAAGCATTTCCTTAAAACATTGTTGAACTTCACTTGCATGTATTATTTTCTTGAGAATGTAACAGTAAACAAACTGCTAAAATATCCTAAAACAAAGGAAAAGTACGTATTTTATAAAGGCATAGAGCATTTACTAATAAGAAAAAGAAAATTAATGAATACTTAATATACCAGGGGTGGCGAACCTTTATGAATCAATGAGTCATTGTTTCTAAAGAAATGTTTAACGAGGTATAGACGCGCCATAAAATAATTTTGACTTGCGATTATTGGGAAAATAATAAAACTAAGTACCAACAACTCAAAAATCTATTTATTTCGAAAAAATACATTTTGCACCTTTTAGTAGTAAATATTTTAGCTATACGTTTTAATTCAAATTAAGTAGCATTAGTGTGATTTCTGTTACTGCTGATTAGATGAAAAATAACTTATATTAGAATTGAGATGTTACTTTTAGCAAAATGCATGCTGAATTGGAGTCATCTTTCAAACAGTTTCCAAGCGAATTTTCAATGCTATTCATCTCTGAAAATAATGACTCGCAGATGATAGATGAAAATATGGTTGAAACAGATGACCCAGCTTCTTCAAACAGTTAAATGTGTCTGGAATCGAATTCCATGTTTCCAAAATTTCATTATTAGCATTTTTACTTATATTGCTTGTTAATCTTTCTGTTTCAATCAATTCCAACTTTTTCCTTTTTTCAACACATTTTAGAATCCATATTAAACTTGACTGGAATTTAATCAGTTCCACTTCAAAATTTTCAATTTCCAACAAATCGAATTGGGACTTGAACGTTTCCGATAATTATTTGAACTTGAGAAAATCTCGCTGAAAAATTGCGGCCGATTACTCGCATTTGTTCGTAATACTTCCTACTGAACTTTGTTATTTTGAATTAAAATGCAAACCGTTTTGATCGGTGGCGTGCCCCAAATATTGTGTCGCGTGCCATGCATGGCACGCGTGCCAGTGGTTCGCCATCCCTGTAATATACAGTAATTTGCTTGATCAGACACACCACAGGAAAAAACTGTATGAAGGCATAAGCTGTCGATGATGAAAATTAAGTAGTCGATTTTGCAAATACTGGCTACTTTTTTTAAAGAAATGCGTAATGTTCTGTTGTTTTCCGAACTGCACTCTTGAGTTTTGCTGCTGCATCACGAAAACGACAAAGGAGCAGTAAATCCAATGGCAACACAACTTGTTATTCAAAATACTGAAAAGTTATTTCGGCAGCCTTTATTCCCTCACTATGTGATATTTTAGGAGTTTGTATGATGTCCTTAACGTTAACGTCTTCATCACTTTTCGGCATGTTTTCGTTAACTGACAGCAGCAATAATTTCTGCATCGGACAGAATGTCTTGCAAGGTATCGTTCAGGAGCTACTGCTCCTCTATGTTTCCGAGTTATCCTGGCAGTCCGGGTAACTCGGAAATAGTGGCGAGTTTTCGGGACTTAACACAGTAGTGGGAAGTTTTAGAGCAATGAGGTATTTTTCGTTAACCATATTTGTTAAAGGGCCGGCTGGGTGGCATGGTTGGTTTGTCGGTGGCATTTTGCACCTAAGGTTCGATCCCGGCCCAAGTCTGTGCATTTTCATTGTGCAAAAAATAGACAGCGGTCATGTCGTATGATTATACAGCATGTAAAAGATCCCTAGAGTGCATATTTGGCTCTAGTGCTCTAGGCCAAAATAAATCGTAGTACAGGTTCGCATCATCAGAGCTTATGTGCCTCCTTCTGTGGAGGAAACTGGCCGTCAAATTTACCTGCGGCGATTGGTATCCGACTATATGGTGCCACACTAAAAAGAGATACCAGCTTCCGGGCAAAGTACTAGATCTGCATTGGTAAAACATTAATCCACAGCCCTTCAGAAATAAAAAAAACTTTGTTAAAGGAGAATCGAAATCGCTCAAATGCTCTATCACATCAACTCTGTGTAAATCTAAGGAGGAATTTTCCCTCGGTAATGACGTTTAGAGAACATAAACTGTTTTCTGAAATACTAGCACTATTGATTTCCTCAATTAAAAAAAAATCTGTTATTTATTATTTATTGTTAACATTTTGCTCTTTTGGTTTTGCAAATTCTCTATGCAGGATGTCCTAGATATTGTGCCTAAATCCTGCACAGCTAAATTCTTCGTTGTGAGTATAAAGAAAAAATACCCAAAGAACTGTACCTGTACGATCCATAGTTAAGAGGAAAATAGGAAAAACAAAGTATGACGTCCCAGCCGAAGCAAGGAAAAACCATTTTTTTATTTTTCACATCCATAGCAGTATTTGCAAAAATTTTGTACAGGCAGATATTCAAAGAGTCTGCCATCCATATCAAGGCCGGCATGAGCTCGCAATGGAATGGATGAGTCAGTGGCGTAAGAGAGAACATTTGCCCCCCCCCACCGACAAAATCAAGTGTTGAGCCCGCAAGTTGGATTTTTCAAGGGGTAGATACTTCGCGACAGGCAAGCTTTAGGGCCCCTTAGATTCCCTGGGCCACACGGCACTGCAGAGGTAGCGAGAGTGTACGTTACGCCACTGGGAGGAGTGCACACGTCGCAGTAGCGGGGTATCCACCAAAGTACACGCAGCATGCAGACGAGCAACATGACCGTATGTGTAGTAACTATGTATCAATATACTTATTGCTTGAGATGGTCCCATAAGGAAAAAGTCCTACGATGTGAGCAATAGAACCGGACCCTCATGTCCGATCCAGCGGCCAGAGTATGCCATGTCCGGCAAATCTCAAAAAAGAACATAGAAATGCGTCAAAGTTCCATTATTGACCATCATTCATTCATCACCATTTAGTACACTTTTCTCATAAACTATGAAAGCCCGCGAGTAGCTGAAAAGTGAGATGTTAATATTCGCTCATTCACTCGTAAACTATAGATCATACAAATACAGCTCTTTGGGAATCGTTTATATACTCCAAACGATGAATCCAGATGTACAGATTTTGGCAACTATTTATGGGACACCCTGTATAGTTTTTGACACTCAGCTAAGAAATCAGCCCATTTTGTTGCAAATTTAATGTCCATTATATTTTTAAATCATTGTTCAAAAGAATTTTTTGAAGATTTACACTATATTGAAATTATTCAAAAACTAAATCACAATTTCTTGATGAATTTCGTTCTCCTCAATTCCCAGAACAATCAACTGTTCTAAATCATGTTTAAAGCTAATCAGTGATTTAGAAAAATAAACGCGGCTTTTTCTTGGACCGTATTAATTCCATACCATGTAAATAAAAGTATATATATCGTATGTGATTACTTTTAAAATATTATGGCTATAAAGATGTTGGCACAAAATCGTTTTCACTTATAAAAAACTGAGATGTGTTAAAAATTGTTAAAATCTCATGTCATTTATTTCCTACTTGGGACTTAGAGTAAATAAAATATTTAAAACTTTTTATTTATTTATTTTATTTTATTTTAACACTCACACGGCAGAGAAAAAACTTTACAAACGCATTTTTTATTTAAACAAAAAAAAATCTATTTTATCTTAGTCTGGGCTGAACTGAATGAATCCAAAGCATGTTGATTGATAATTAAAATCTCCTCACTATAAATGTTCCTGACTGATATCATACTTTTGAATTAAATTACAGTAGAACGTCGTTTATCCGAATCAACTGGGACCGGACACCGTTCGGATACGCGATTGTTCGGATAACCGAAAACCGAATGCGAACCATGCAGTGTATAAAACTGGACATTGTACGAATATTGAAAATCATCACATTCGGGAAACGTGCTTGAAGAAAAAGCAAAATAGGTGCAAAACGTCGCACCTATTGTCGCACCTATTTACTTTTATTGTGGAAAATAATCACTAATTTTTTGCTGTTTCATTGTACACCTTCGTTTTTTCGCTGCAAGGCCTCTGATTCTCTTGAGCAGTAGTAGTTGAGTAGGATAGCACTCTGATTGTTGTTCGTACCACTCCATAGCTGTCTCTAACATTTCTCGTTAAGTTCCAGAGCTTTTTCACACAACAAAGGGCCCGATGTCGGGTCCTCTTTGCTCCTTCTTTATGAAAACCACAAGTACAGTGCATGATCAAGAACAACATCGTTTGCCTCCCTCGTGGTTTTCCTTTTCTTCGAGCTATCTTCTGAGTCAAGTTTTGACATAACATTTAAAATGCTTTCTCGGCTTTTATTTATGTCAGAAAATGTTGATTTTCCAACATTATAAAAATGTGCTAGAGACGCTCCATTTTCTCCGGTTTAATATTTCAAGTTTTGTCTATGTTCAAGGTGCTGCTCTTCCGTTTTGAATTCGAAGCCATAGCAGTTCACAACTCAACAAAATAGCAAGTATATACACCTTCACTTGGAAACAAAAATAACCCAATATTCCGCGCAGATGTTTAAAAAAGCACACAGTTAAAATTCCCTAAACATACCTGACCTTGGGTTTTCCCTTCACTTTAGGCCTCACGCGAAACAATTGTTGAGCATTGTACTGTTCGTAAAAGTATTCATATACAGTACATGTAGTTGACAAAAAAAAACTGGTCCGGACATTTGACGCTCCGGATAATAAACGTTCGGATAAATGACGTTCTACTGTTTGAAGATAACTCCTTTCACATAACTCCAAATGTGAGGACTTTGAAGGTCATCCGATTTAACGTACATCTCATCCATGCGACGCATCTTTAGTGGCACTGAGATAGAAACTCACAGCTCGACTAAAACAATGCAATAGAAGCGAATCAAAAGCCAAAAGCTTAAAACAGCCTTTCTAAAACTTCCCCTAGAGGGGCATAATAACTCTACAAAGAGGGGCCCAGTATATTGAAAAGTCGAAAACAAAAAACTACTTTAAAAAAATTATTAATTTGCTAAAAGTAAATAAACAAAATACATTCTGACGTAATAAAAAATCAAATACAAATTTACACTGATATAATACACTTATAAATGCATCAGTCATGTATAATGTGTTTTATAATTAATTTAACAATACTAAGTGAAGAACAAGTTTAATAATTACCAGTGATCCCATAGTCTTGTCATATATATTAGGTTGGGGAAAAAGAAATCCATTATTTTTTCGGTAGATGGCTGTAGTGTCGATATCTCGTGAAGTATCAATCAAACAATTTCAAACTTATGCTCGTTGTCAAGATGACATTTCACACTAAAAAAATTATTTTGCTGTTTTTTATTTGGTCTATTCAGTTGTGAGTTACAGAGTGTTAAAAATGAAAGTCAATAAAGAAAACATTCGGTACATTTTACAGTTTGATAAAGGCGAAAATGCAAGCCAGGTGGCTGAAATTGTGAATGATGTTTATGGTGCCGATACTCTGTAACAGCAAATTACATGCAATTTTGATTTCTTCGATTCCGTTGAAGATAGTGACTGACCAGAAACGGCTAGAATTGGCCAGCAGAAGAGGTGTTGTGTTCCATCAGGATAACACCACGTATGTAGTGACTCGCCAAAAACACTGGGAGCTTGTTTGGAAAGTTTTAATGCATCCACCATACTGTCCGGACCTAGCACCAAACGATTACCACCTTTTTCTCGCAATGCAAAACTTCCAGAGTGATAAGAAATTGGGATCAAGAGAAGATTGTGAAAATTGATTACTAGAGTTTTTCACTAATAAAGGCTAAGACTTCTATGAGAGAGGCAATATGAAGCTAACTTTAAAATGGCAACAAATTTTACAACAAAACGGTACATATTTGACGCAAATCGGACAATCCAAAATATGTTAAATAAAGTTTGGAATTTCATGCAAAAATAATTGGATTTCTTTTTCCCCAACCTAATATATAAAAAATTATATACAAAAATTAACGCTTATCTTGTTAATTTGTACGTTTATAATTAATTCCTTAACTGCCAATTAAAAGTCACGCGATTCGCTTCCCAATGCCGCCATTTTCCACGTAGGCACGCGTATGTGATGTAAAGGGAGGGGAGGGGGAGAAGAAAAGGATTAAATAAGCAAATCCTTCGCAAACACTGCCAAGGTCCTTTTATTGCATTTTAAAGTCTTCGGTGTAATTTTATGGATAGCATTCTACAGAAAAGATCGTACTTTGGAAAGTCGTATTTATACATCCAAAGGAATTAATGATTTAGGTAAGCGAGACTTTTATATACGCCGGTGGCACTTAAGAGGCTGAAATCGTATTGTAGCTTTAGCGTCAAAGTATACTACTATTGAATTCAATGCTTTGTTATAGTATGGGGGGGGGGGGCAAAGAAAATTCTCATTGAATATTGGGTCACAAATATTGAAAGTTTGAGAAGCAATGGCTAAAAACCTGTCTAAGTCATCAAATCTAGATTTATACTTTTACTTTGCTCATATATAACAAAACCGAATTCAGAATGCCTAAATAGAATTTTTTTTTATCTGTAGATTTATTAAAATATTTATTTGTGCAACCAGTTTGCTAAAATGATAGTTCGAAAAATGCTGATTTAAAATAGCAAATAAGCAAATCTAAATGATAATATATAGGGGAGGGTTTTTAAAGTTTAAATAACCTGATATCTAATTCTGTTTCATAGCTTAAAATTACAAATTCCGTTTTAAAGTTTTTATGTTATCTTTTATGCCATTTTATTGTTAAAAATTGACGAAAGAACCAACCAATGTTACATTACTCGATTTTTTTTATCGTTTTTTTTTTCTGCTGTTTTCTTTTTTTTATTACATTTTATTTAATTTTTATACAGTTTCTCTCAATTCAAAAAATTCCTCATATTTTGCAAATATTCCCAATTCAATTAATAAAAACTTTTCTGGGGATCTGTTAAATGCCCTAGTTCTGACTTGTTTACTAAAATACCAAATAAAAATGATTGAGTTTCCTATTTAAAAAATATTTTTTAATAATTCATTAAAATGATTAAACTACGAAATTTTGATAAAAGTTGTGAAGCTATGCAAAACTGTATACACTTTTTAAACTGTTTTCATCACTACTTTTGAATGTCTGATCAAGATCTAAAATTTTACCTGGTTTTTGACTCACTAATTGACGGCATTTCTTGACAAATCATAAATAAACTTTTCTGGGACTTGTTGCTTTATTCCTCTAAATTTTATATCATAAAAAAGAAGCATAGTATTTTAATTATTTTTTTATTCTTCTTATTTAAGTTCAATAACGAATTCTAACCTAACAGTTAGTCAAATAATGTAAATAATTAAACAATACTTTCCAATTAATTATACTATTAGATAAGTAAATGTTGAGCAATCAGAACTGTTTGCATAATTATTTAGATTCGAATTTGGAATAAGAACTGAATCACTAATTCATGAATTTATATAATTCAAAGTTAAGAGGATTCAATCAGTTTCTAATTATTATTGTTTACTTTGTAAGAATTAGAAGCATTCGTTTCTACATTTGTAGGACTTTTCAGTTATGTAGGATGAGCAAATGTGAATTATGTAACTTTTCAATATTACTTATTCTAAATGAATTAAAAGGAATATTTTGAAGAATTATTTATCAAGATGATTAAAGTGAACTTGTATCGTATAAAAGTAAATATATACTATATATAATTATCTCAAGCTAATTGATTTAATATGATCTGAATATATATATATACCTTAAATTAATATATTTGTTACAGAAATCATTTAAATACTCGAACAAACAGTTCAATGTGTAATTTGGTATTTTCTATAATTCGTATTCTCTTTATTCGATATATTTGGAACATCTACATCATGAAAATTCACGAATAATCAGACGTATCGATCTATCTATGTATGTGAATAAACGGTTTATCGGATTTTTTTTTATCTAAAACTTTTTTTTAGGATTTATTGGTGCAGGATTTTCTATTTTTTTTTTTTGTTTATTATCGATGCATGAAATTTGGAAACTTTACTTTAAAAATCAAGCCTTCAGAAAAATTTAAATTCTCAAAAAGTTTCGGCAAATTACGTATTTATTTTATTGGGAAGTGCCAGCAAGGTTCCCCTCTCCGCTTCTTAAATTAAAACGGGATATAAAAAAACCTGATGAAAAAAAAACGAGAAAAGAAAAAAACGCTTGTGAAACACCGAGATAATTTATTTTCTCACCTTTCAAACCATCTTACATTTTGACCGAAGATTGAAGTTTTACTTAAGGACTACAAATGTGAAGATTTTTTTTCTCGTTTTTTCTTCTAATGATTTTTTTAGGTTTAATTTATACAAATTCTTCTTTACATCATTTCATTTAAAAATAGCCATAGGTTGTTATAGATCATTTAAATTTTAGAGTCTTTAGAAAAATCAAACTTTATACATTTATAAATTACGTATTCACTTTCCTTGAAATGCCAACAAGGTTCCTCTCCCCCCCCCCTTTCGGTATTTTCAATCTAAAAATAGAACGGTGGGGAAAAAACTGCCTGATGGGGGAAAATTGGAATACATTTCAAAAAATAGAATTTAGTGATGTAAATATAAAAATCACTAAAGAGTGCTAAATTCTAAAAGCAAAGGGTAATTTTTTTTTTTTTCCTGGAGAAAAAATATAAATAGTTTTTCATTCAGAAAATGCCTGAACAATGAAACTCTATGCTGCTAGTTACAGCTAAATGCGGTTGAAAAATCTTTGTAAGAAACTTTCTGCAAATTTAAATCGAATTTTTCATACTTCCTGAACTATTTTTCAGTGACTATTCAAAACACATTAACTATTTAACACTATTTTGAGATCTAACATAAAAGTTTAGATAAAATAAAATTCCCACAACATTTTCCAACAAACAGTTACATATATCATTGCTAGAAATTCTGGGGAAAAAAATTACTGCTACATATAAAATACGTGTGAATAGCGTAAAATAAAAAAATATTAATATATATCTTGTATTGAATAATGCTTTGTATAATCGTCATCTTGTTAAAGGAAAACCACTTTATCTTTCTTGTTAGATTAAGTTATATATCTCTATATGGGATAAAATATTGAAAAACACTATATATTCCTCAGGCATTAGAATGTAAAGTTTAAACATGTAAATCGTAAGAATTCATATATAAAATATTTTGCTTATGTGAAACATGTAAAATATTATTTATATTGTTATAAAACATATAAATAATTCAACGCTGAGGATTTACATACGTACTGGATGATTTTTCTTTTGTTAAGAGCAATAAATCATATATTTAGAGCAGACATTGCATAAATCCTTTGAAATTTTCTATCATAAATCTTCATGCAAATAAAAAAAATTATAAGCACTTGTAAGTTTATGCTATAAATTCTCATAGGATATTTTAGAAATATATTGACGTTAGCTTCAACAATTGATATAATCTCTTTCCATATGGTGGTGTGACAATTATCCGGTTTAATTTCTGTGTTGAATTGTTTCCATAATTTAATTAATAGGAATCTCACATTAATTGATAAACACTTCTTTATCATCATAATATCAATTGAATTTTTATTTCTCGATAATAATTAGCAATTATTATAAATAAACTATTGACTACTTGTAACAGTAGTATCAATCTATGAAATTTGGCAACACATATAAGAATATAGAATACAGATCTAGAATAAATGTTTGTCAAAAAGATTTTTTATGTACAATATATATATATATATATATACGTATGTGTGTATGTGCAATACAATTACACAAATACTATTCTACGTCAAACATCTAAACGTGCGTCGTTGCCCCAAGAGGCCAAAAAATTTCGTCTTAAGTAGGCTGTGTTCTCTCTCTCTCTCCTTTTCCTTCTCCGTCACGGCTGGGGGTGTCGCCTCAACGCGAAGCGAGTTGAGTCACGTGTCAGGGCGCATGCAATGCCACATTCCCTGATATATATATATATATGAAATAAATTTGTGTAATATATCAAAAACCAGAAATTATAGATAATGAACATAACAAGAAATAACATAATAAAAATATAAAAGCTAAACATGAAGATCGAATTTATAGAAAAATACAAAAAAGGAACTATAAAAATGAACCTAGTGAGTCAGAAAGCAATTTCGGACTTAGGACCGAATAAGTGGGGTTAAACTAGTTTGAAGGCGCCAACCTTCCCCCTTTGCAACTCGGTAGGAAAAACCAAATAAAATAAACAAAAATTCAGAGTATATAAAAACTTATAGAAAGTATGATAAAACGAATGACTACTATTCTGCAACAAATACTCCCCAAATTCTTAAAGCAGAAAAATTCCAAAATAATTAAGTAAGAAAAGTATTTTTCAAAAAAA
>BMAV01016550.1:118805-141595 GCA_019973955.1 Trichonephila inaurata madagascariensis
CCCATATCTTCATTTTTTCAAAAAAAAAGTTGTCGCAAGTAGTCGGATACCTTAAATGAACTGGAACATATGACGATAACTATGGACAAAATAAATGACCTAAAAAGATGAGAAATATAATTACTTTTAGGCAATATAATTAAATAGAAAATCAATTTTAAGAATGAAAAGTCTCGGTTGTTAATTATTACAATATTCAATCAATTATTCATCATTTCATTACAGGGGAGTAATGATGGAATATGCATTCATCATTACAAGACTAAATGATTTTAAAGTACTCAAATCAATTAACAATATCAATTCCTGAACAAGGTTTTTAAATTTAACCTAATTTCTAAAATGATATATATAAAAAAAGTGAAAAGAAAAATGACGCGGAAATAGTTTCTTTCAATTACTCGTAGTTTAAAATCACTATTGTAATGTACGATACGTTAGGAAAAAATTTAAGAATAAAAAAGGAGATTGTTCCAGTAAGTAGCGAGATAACCGGCTTTCAGAAGAGGGCCGTTAATTGGCTTTCCAAAAAAGAACTGTTTATTTCCTTTTAAAAGAACGGACAGTTCCGACGTTCCGTTAAGTGCCGTTACAACCAGTGATGGCTCGTATCCTCAAGCGGTGACAGCACTGGCGTAGCTAGTTCTGAAAGGACCCTGTATCAAAATTCCTTCGGGGCCCTATTTTAGATATGAAAGCTCTGTTAGTGGGACTATAGTTACACATGTTGGGGCCCCGTATCATTGATACGGCGGTAGCTACGCCCCTGGGTGATAGCTATGAAACAAATTTTGTAAAATTTCCATTCAGGGGGTTCTGTGCTGATTTTGATCTCTTTGCCCACATGGATTTCTTTTTGTTTGTTCATTTATATTTCTATATATTTTTTCAAACCTATTCCTTCAAGTAATTTTTTCCCCCTTCCCGTAGTTTGCTGAGGTTAGTTGCCCACTTTAAGTTTGTATTGTTGGTGGTTTCACTTTAGTTATAGTAAGTTTTAAGGTAAGAGCATGTAGCTTAGTATTAGTTTGTACTTTTTAATATTTTTTTTGTATGCACTTTATTAAACAACTTTTTATTCAAAATTTTATTATCATTTTTTGCAAAATGAAATACCTTATCAAATACTTAAGTTTGTCTATATTTGAAAATTCCTTAAATCCAACTACTTTGACATTCTCCTCTTGTAAAAGGAATTTTTTTTTTTTTTTTTTGTAAAATTTTTTTAAAAGATAAACTACTGTAAAATCCGGCGTATAACGCACACCTATACTTTCAAGCTGTAATTTTTAATTTTTAGGTATATTCGCCGTATAACGCGCACCCCCCTTTCTTACGAAGAAACCTGAAATGTGCATGCGTAATGCTATTATGTTTTGAAGTCATTTTTTTTCTTGATATTAAACCAACCTTTTGAAAAAAATAGTACACTTCTAGAATTACAACCTTTTAAGTTCATAAGGAATGCCATTTCTTTTAAATAAGTAGTATTTTGATGTATGTAGAAGTATAATATTTTTTTTGCTAGTACTGTTTTTATTTTTAAAGCTGTCATTATTATACCAGGCGTATAACGCGCATTCTTAGATTTCGATCTCATTTTTTGTTAAAAGTGCGCGTTATACGCCGGATTTTACGGTATACTTTTCGGTTGGCTGGTTTCCGGGGTACCCTCTTGAGTTCTAGTCCTCTCGGAAGACTGATTCTGTAACCTTTTATAGGTGAACTCGCCGGTTCTCTCTTGGTTATTAAAAAAGGTAATAATTTGGGAATTGGTGACAACTCTCAAATAGCAATGCCACGGGAGGGAAATGACGTTTTTGATCAGAAACAGTGATTCTGGACGAGATTGTAACATCGTAACATCGTGGAACTTTTATGTCATAAAAATGATGCCTGAGAAACATCGTTACAACAGGCACAGCAACAGGAAGCCAGATGTTCCCAGAAGGTTATGTGAGAGGTTTGTTTATAAGACCGTCTATTTGCAACTCGCTCACTTTGAATCTGTTTAGAGTAGATCCCGTTTAGAGTAGTGAATACAACATTAATGTAGAAGTGTGTGTGGGATAAAGTGGGATACAGTTCTATTCACTCATGAGCTCTGATTCCGCTTAACCCCTGATTCTCGTAACTTTTTTCTGTATCGGCTTTGTGGCGAAGTTGGTTTGTCGCTGACCTTGCACCTCCAAGTTTGCGGGTTCGACCTGTACCCAAGTCGGTGGATTTTCGTGATGCTGAAAATCGGCAACGTCCATGTCGCATGATTATGTGGCATGTTAAAGATCACTAGAGGGCCTGTTTGGCTTGAGTGCTCTAGGCAAAATTTAATTCATAGTACAGATTCGCATTGTCAGAGCTCAGGTGCTTCCCTCTGAGGAGGAAACTGGGTGTCAAAATTACATAGTGGTGATTGGTATCTCATCTATATGGTGCCGCACTAAAAAGTGGTACCAGAGCTAACGGGGAATGTACTAGGTCTGCAATGGTATATGCCAATCTGCAGCCCCATCGGAAATAAATACCCCCCCCCCCGTTTTTCTTTCCCTTCTGTATGGAGCCAGGGACCCATTTCATGTCCTACAATATCCAAGAAAGAGACGGTTATAGCAGCGGAACTTTGGTGGTAGCGTGAGAATTCTTCACGTTATACGGATGCACCGACCTCAATCTTTGATATAGCTCTTTGACAGGTATGAGAGATCCGGAGTTGAACATATCTGATTTTTAAGGGGTTTGATTGACCTTGAGTTCATTTTTATGGTTGGCCACGCAGTACTAATTACGTAACTCGTCCACTTACTACTCGTTTGGTGAACGAATTTCTGAAAAAATCGCCTAATGAATTTACTAGCCAGGTCTCCAGACCTTAATTGTGTCGAAGAGTAGCTTCCATTTAAAAAAATTGTGGAGCAGTATTCTCCATTGTTTATTGTAGTTGTCATTGTGAAAGTTTTTCGATTTTTTTATGTATAGGTAACCGAAATTGAGATTCGGGCTGCGGTAGCCCAATGGTTAAGGTATCGGACCATGGCAGGCATGTCATGAGTTCGAGCCCAGTACCACTAAAGACCCGCCGTGTAGGGCAGCGATGCACGTTAAATCTGTCGAGAGCTGAAACGTCCTCCCGTTGGTGTGGTGTGGTAGTTAGGAGAGGGGGTGCCAGCTCAGGTGTCGTCCACGTCACTTGACCATGGTTCAAAATTACGTGGTCCGTCGCCAAAAGCCCTCGTGTAGCTGAACAGTGCGACGTTAATATTCACTCACTCACTCACCCGAAATTGAGATTATTCTGTGTAAAAAAAATATTAAACTTACAAACTAGGTGATCATTGAGTCTTCATGGATTTTGATTGATAAATTCTATTTCAATTCTACCTGTTTTGTAATATTCTTGATGGAAGATATTTAAGTAATATGTATACGAATAGTGTAGATTATATTGAGTTTTATCCATTTATCATTTTTATTTATTGACTAATTTTAAATAGTTTTTTGAGGCATTAACTTTACAGAAATTCATTGTATTTGAGAACAAAATTTGGGTATTGTCTTGTTTTGATTTTAATAACATTGTGTGAAGTCCGAATGCAGAATTTCCCATCTCTCGAGGAGCAATAAAGGCTAGTTGACAACTGAAGAATATCAAACTCTGTATTGAAAAGTTTTATTCCCGTTTATTATTATAGTGTTGAAAACTATTGCAAGAGCGAAGTGCAATAAAATGCAATGAATCTTGTAACTCTTTGAATCTTTTAATTCAAATTACAACAAAACTGGATAGCTAATTTTATGCTTTTCAGGAATAAAAATAATACTTCATTTTTTTTAGTTAAATGTGTTAAGCGGAACATTTGGTTGTTTGATAGAAGTTTTTCATTTTAGTACTCGGTTTACTGAAATATTTTATGAGCGCTTTATGTACATAAAAGATAGCGATGACACAAATATTTGCCATAGATATTTCTAAATTGTTTTTCAATTCAATATAGAATTTAAAAAAATATTTTGAAGGTATCTCTTGTCTGACTCTTAATTTTTAATATTATAGAAATGTTCCCCCGTATTCGTAAGTAAATATAAGTAACTGCACATTACTCAAAATAGTTTATTAAACATTGTTATCATCGTACAAATGCATTTTATATAAATATAATAAAATGTAGTAAATAGCATTTTGTGTGTGTGTGTTATTTGGAAATGACATTTTAGGTATAAAAGAAGGGGGAAAAAATGGCAATATTTTGCAAAAAAGTCATCACACAAAATTTTTTTTCCGAAAAGTATTCATTTACGCAAAAACCTTTATTTGAATAGAAAAGTATACGTACTGTGTTTGTCAAAAACTGATGGCCGAGATTTTCCATTATGTTATTATAAATCAACAATAATGGTGACGTACAAAGCGTGAATAAAAATGTGTAAACATTATCGAAATAATGGCGTGTCATTATTTTCAAGGGCATTTTTGATGACCAAAAAGTTCCTTTTTTCTATTTATTGATTTTTCATTTTTCTTTTTAATGAAAGGGCAGGATGAAATGTCCTAAATCAGTAGTCTCCAAAGTAGGGTACACAGAGTGATCCTTGAGGGTACGCGAAAGTTGGCTCTTTGTTATATATAATGGGTTATTTTTTATAGTTTTCGTTTTAGGGATACATGATCAAAAAGTTTGGAGGTCATTGTTCTATATAGCTAGGACTAAAAACGAAATCTAGTGCATTACTTTTGTTATTTAATTTTTTACTTAAGAATTTCCTATTTCATTCGTATTCCTTCGAAATTTAGAGTTTGATTCTTCATCTAAATGGAAAGATTAACATTTTGTATTTTTGGTTTAATTTTTTAGTATGAGATTATATTTCTGGTAAAATATTTATCTTCTATACTTTTAATTAACATTGTAGCTTTAAGTGATTTTTTTTTTTTGCAGATTGCAGTTTTCTTTCACGTTTTCCAATTATTACTTTTGAGTTTATTGTAACAGGTCTAATAGATATGTATTCCAAACGGTCGGCATAGATGTACTTTATGTTCTTTTAGTCTGCCACACATTTTTGAGCTAACGAGCACGAGAAGCCACAAGTTGGTCGTTACTGTTTAAATCTTTTTTTACGACTTGTTTGCTGGAATTTATTGCATTGATAAGACAAGATATTTCTCAAATGAATCATTCAATTAATTCTAGAATGAACTTCTCTTGGAAGAGCCAGTATCAAAAAAGAGTTGCACTGATAAGTACACGTTCTTGTCCTCTTAAAAAAAACAACAAAAAAAAAAAAAAAAAAAAAAAACCGATGCAATTTATAACATGTATTATGACTGAATTATTTTTGTAATAATACAAATTAACCTTTAAAATTATTTGAATTAGATTTACACGATTTTTGTCTTATAATGAAATACTTGCGAAAGAGGCTTTGTCTTTTTTTTGTGGGTAATGCTGTTGAGCAGTGCTCCGTAACCTTTTTAACGCTGCGGACCGGTCAACGTTTGATAATTTTACCGCGGCCGGTTTATTGTTTATATTTTAGATTGTTTTGATTTAACAATTTTAATTTAGTTAACATTTTTTAAATATGCCTTCAGAATAAAATATTGTTACTCCAAAAATGAATAAAAGTGATTTAACGTGGAGTTTTTTAGTGATTTCCGTGGAAAGTTGCACAAATCCGAGAGAAATGCACCACTTTAAATAAAATGGTAGTAGTTTAATGTTCTTTAGGTGGCCCGGCACCATTTGATCCGCGGACCGTACGTTCTTTGAAAATATCGCATTGTAGAAATATTCGTGTTATAGAATAGAACAGTGGTTCTTAAACTGTGGTCCGCAGACCACTGGGGGTCCCCAGCTCCTGTCTAGGGGATCCGCGAAGATCTGTTAGGATTTTCCTCTTTTTACAGACTCTGAAAGACCTCGTGAAAAAACTGAAAGATGTATCATCCTAGACTAGATCACTTAATTGCTCCCAATGAAAAAACTCGACTAGAACATGTATCTCGATCACGATTATTAAGTCAGGGAGAGATGTTCAAAATCTTGGGGGTCCGCAATATCAGGCTGGTACATAAAGGGGGAGGGGGGGCAGCTTTCGAAAGTTGATGAACCGCTGGGATAGACCATTAATCCCAAAATTACGCATCGCTTTGTAAAAAATTGGAAATTCCTTTTATGACATGACATTTTGATCAGTTATCTTGATTGCATAGCTATATGAACATTTCATAGCGAAAGTAAAAGTCTCAACATCATATACAAATCAAAAGGGTTTGATTTCAAATGTAATAAGTGGCCGCGGTAGCCGAGTGGTATAGGTATCGGACCGTGGCTTGCCTTGTCACGAGTTCGAGCCCAGTACTATTAAAGACCCGCCGTGTAGGGCAGCGATGCACGTTAAATCTGTCGAGAGTTGAAACGTCCTCCCGTTGGTGTGGTGTAGTAGTTTGGAGAGGGGGGTGCCAGCTCAGGTGTCGTCCACGTCACTTGACCATGGTTCAAAATTACGTGGTCCGTCGCCAAAAGCCCTCGTGTAGAACAGTGCGACGTTAATATTCAATCAATCAAATTTAATAATTCAAACAAGAAATCAAAGAAAAATATTACGCCTACAAATTTATACATCTTGGTTTCACTTAAAGTTTAAGAACATTTGAAGGGGAATACATTTTCTTTTTATCTAAAGGTTTTTCTTTTCATTTGGTATTTCTAGGGCTAAATATTTTTTAGTCATGTTTGTATTACATTTATTTACATACGGCAGTAAAAATTACAAAGTATAACTTACATTTACTACATTGTTAAAATATAAAGCGCTAATTCCTAGCTGTCTCCATTCTTAATTAAAGAAAATAACGGAATACACCAGATTTATAGAAAGAAGCCTAAGAATAAGAAGGGTCATCCAAAAGCCACGACGACCAATGAAAATCGATATTTGCCCTTTACAACGAGTTTTAAGGTCTTTTAACTGTCTCGTGAACTTCGTGCAGTCAATTTTCAAACTGTTTTTTAATGCTACTTGGAGATGTCTGTTTGTCGTAGATCTGCTGTTTGCACCCTCTCACTTTTGCACGCAAAAGATCCTCTTTAATATGGTGCAGAAAACGTTGACATTGGAACAAGTATCAGTGGGAGACTATCAGTGGAGTTATTAAGATGAATCTCGGTTCAAGAAGAATTCTTATTAAAAAATGATTCTACAGTTTGTCAAATTAGCATTTTATATTTTGAACATTATTTCTCCTACATTTCTTATACTATTAAATCAGGCTATTTTGGCTATCAAATACGTATGCTGTTTTTTAAAGTCTAAGAGGTTGAGACATTCACAAACTTCGCTCCGGATGTACATCTTTCTACATATAGCAATCTGTTACGCTAATTGTTGTCAGTTTCGTCAATCTGATTCGAAACCTTTTCTCAAAATGAAAACATGAAAGCAAATCCAAGAAATAAAAACTATTAAAAATGTTTCCTAATGCCCTAGAAATGACACAAACGTATGCCTAAGTTGCTAAATTCTTTAATTTCTTTCATGATAATTATTTTTACATTTATATATTGCAACATTTTTCCTGCGACTAGTGAGGATTTTGTGTTGTAAATATAGTAGACTTTATCACATTTTCATCTTTTATCAGTTCAGTTCAGTTCTGGTTTTGTGGGATATGGAGCAACAAAGGCTATTATCCCCTAAAAAAACTAAAGGATTTATAAATTAATAAATATAAAAAATATTTCATTTTCTGGATAAAAATTCTGAATTTCATCTTTTATTTTGAATCAGTTTTTATTTTTTGATTTACTGTATCTTAAACTTTTGTTTGATGCAGCATAGCTTAATTTTTTTTTTTTTTTTTTTTTGCCAAAAAACATCACAATCAATCAAGAATTTGGGTTAAAAATTATTAAATTTTCTCATTTGGCACGAAATTACGTTGCGATTACTAAGCAAGAAAACTGTTCCTTCTATTATTCCTTTTGTTTCTCTTTTAAGACATTCCACTTTGATGAGCCGTATACACGATTATAAATGTGGACTGTAACTGTTGTATGTGTGGTGTTGTTATATCAACCTACGTGTACACACTTAAGGTTTACTTATTTTTTCTGGAAATAATAAATAAATTGAAAAATGAAGTAATTTTTTAACATCAATGTGAATTTGACCTAAGTTTGAAAGATTTTTCCTGACAGGAAAATGCTCCTATATTCTTGCACTGATTTAATCATGGCCGCGGTAGGCCAAGGTAGGTTCATGTACTCATGTAGGGTCATGTTCTCATAATCAGCTTTGCTTCTGCCGAGTTCTGATGCATAGCCGCCGTATAGAGGACTGATAAGTGTTAAGGCTAAAAGTCTTTATATTTTTGTAGTGTGGAAGCTGGAGTTAGATGTCAGCTCAAGTATTGGTTTCGTCTCTATGGTTCAACATTACGAGATTTGTCGCCTTTAGCCGCCATCTTGCTCCGTACCTTAACGCTAATCAATCAGTTAAATTCTTATCTGACTATGTAATCTAGAAAAAATGGAATATTTATGGAATGTACGTTTTTAAATTTTTAAGATTCGATATGAATAGATGTTTGAATTTCAAAATTTCGATTTTACATGAAAATTGGGACCTTCTACCTAAAAATATGTTCTGATCTTGAACATGTTTGGCATAAGCGAAAACAACCTTTGAAAGAAAGATCACCATAAAGTAAATCAATCTTTGTCTAAAGAAAAATGGATCTTAAAAGTCAAACTATCTCATAACAGCCTTAACTGTTTGCATTTCCTCAAATTAATTTCTCATTATCTGAAATGTAGCTAATATTTTTTAAAACAATGTAACAAATTGCCTATATCCTTTATTTCATTTGAAATTTATTACATCTATGAAAAACAATAGAATATGATATAATATTGAAGGATGCTGAGTTATATTCAAGGCTTTCTTCGCTTCAACGAATTCAGTTCTCTTTCATTTATAGTTTCTTCGGTCGAGTGACTAAACGTTATATCCAAGAAAGATAAACTATTAACCTTAACTATTTTACTCTGTATTTATGTCGACTCTTCTACTAATTTTATTTTTTATTGTTCTACTGAAGATTCTAAGTTACAGTATCTCCAGTATCCGTAGAATCTTCAGTTCTACTGAAGATTCTAAGTATATACAGTAAAATTCATGCTTCTCAACAATTTTTCTGTATGAAATATTAATATTCAAAAATTCTAATTGTCATATTGTAATATTTTGTCACGTTAATAGAAGAGGATTAGATTACTGATCCTTGAAAAGTTTTTTTTTTATCAGTTTTGAAGAGTAGTCTATTTTGCCTACTCTTCGATTATAAAATTACAGTAGTTTTTTTGTACATTTGTGAATGTGTTAAAGTTGTTTATATTTGATAAGATGCTTATTTTATATTTTGTAAACGAATCTTTTTAAACTTGTTTGCTGAAACTTTGTATCCTTTTTTGTGGTGTAGCGAACTGTATCCCTACTGCAGCTTATGTTTAAATTTTATTTCCTAGATTTTTTGAGAATTAAAAGAAAACTTGCTCGCAAGTACGCAATATATGTTAGCTTAACCGATAGCTACATAAAATTTCCCGTTAATTATAGTAATTAATAGTAAAGTTTTAGTTTAAGGCTGTTTTCGTCATATGTACGAGAGCGTGAACTTAACGCGAAACACATTTTCTGGCAGAAAAATGCCTCAATTTTTATACAAATTTGTGACATTGTAACTCATACATTTTTTTTATAATATAGCGTTTTTGAAATTTCCAAATATTTCATAAATAATTAATTTTTCTTATTAACATGTAAAGGTATAGCTCGTTTAGCATTACGGTGTAAGAGAAAAAAGTGCAAAACTCATTTTATAAAGGAAAGAATGCGTCGTATAAAATGAGTAGTTTGATAAAATAAGTGATCCTCTACAGGATAATGAAGTCAGAATATAATTAATATTAATGTTTGAGTACTTTTATGTCTGAAAAAATATTCCGAATTTGGGTCGTATTCTTTGACGTTAACCGAAGACAGCCTTAAATGAATACTAATAAAACACAATACCGACCAAATAAGTTATCAGTATTGCCTTTTAGATCGATTGTTTTTGTTCAAATAGACAAATTAAAAGTGACCAAAATGTACGGAGGAGAAGAATTGAACATTCAATGAAATTTTATGAGGTCCAGTAAAATCATAAAATAAAGTGTTGCACTCTATATAATATATCTCATTATTTGCAGCTTTCTTTATTTTCTCTCTCTCTGAACTAAGAGAAAAAAATAAACGTGATATCCACTGACTTCCATGACGTTTGAAAAAATTATATCGTTTTGCTGAAGCAGAAAATTAAAAGTTCTACGCGTTTAATATAAAAGTTAACTGTACAGCATAATGTAATTAATCACATATTATTCATGCGTTTACTTTTCTTTATATAACAGAGCTACTGTATAAATATTTAAGGTAGTTTCGTTTCACTTTCAGTTTTCGGTGGATTCAAAATTTTAATTATACTGGCATTATTTTTTAATTTAAAGTTAAATTCATTAAATTAAATTTAACTAGCTTAATTTATTCTTGATTTTTTGAACCAAAGACACGCGATGGTTTGTGAAATTTGATACGAATAATTTTTTATTACTGCACAATTTGCATTTCTTATATTCATTTATATTATCATTTATACATTTTTTTTTATGCAGTTTTGAAAATTAGTTTGCGAAAAACAATTTTCAGCATTCTCTCAGAGGAATATTTAGATAAATTTTTATTCTTTAAATTGTTTCCCCTGCTAATTTTTTAGTATCATTAGCATTTTTGATGTTTTTTTTAAATTTCTCACAATGAGTTCATCATTAAATTAGTTTTGCAATCTATTTTTATTTCGAACTATTATTTCACAAGTCATTTTTTGAAGTGATTGCATTAGAGAAATATTCATTGCAAAATAAGCAAATATGAAAAACAATACGTTTATGTTCACTGTCTTAAAAAAGGAATTTTTTAAAAATAAAGATGAAGAGAATATTTTTTCGATAATTGCTCGTAATATGTAATCGATAAATGACATCCTCAGAAAATGGCGAAATCGTCCAAAACAAGAAATCGGTTTATTTTTATCTTGCTTTTGTGTTTATGAAATGCATGATAATTTGCATAATGAACGTTGCATGAAAAGTGCATCTTTATTTTTCGAAAATAACATTTGTATTGAGTAATTCGAGTAATCTTCCGTTGCTAATTGGTTACCTTGGTGAAAGGTAAGCATGAGCGAGTAACTATACAGACGGAAAAAGAAAGAAAGCCGGCCGGCATTGAAGTTAAAAAACGGCAGTACTTGACGTAAATTGTAAATTATTCCAAAAACCAGTTACGATTTAAAAGATTGGAAAGGAATACAGAAAACTGTGTGTGCCAAACATTATTATGTTAATTATGAATACTTGTTTTCAAATACTTGATTCACATTAACAAATTTTAACGCATTTTTTGTTCATTTTTTTAAATTTAAATTTATTTATGACTAAATATTAGATTTCACCTTGCTTAAAAATACTTGAAATTTTAGTCGCCTGACCATTTATCGACTATTTTTTTTGGATTAAATTAATATTGTGACATTTTTAAATTGTGTATTATTAAAAGTACTGTTCATGAAAAACATGTAACACAGTACTTTTTTTGCCTTTGTTTAAAACATTAATGAAGTGTTTGGATGTGTGTAAAAACGGAAAACTGATTCAGCAAATTTTAAAGATAAATTGCTTCTTTTGTTAATTGCTACTTTTCATTTCAAGGCCAAAATATGTTTTCCGGAATATTTACCTGCTTTAAATGTCAATGAGGTGCTTCCATATCTTTTTACCCTAAAGCTTTTGATTATTATTTGTACAAGTCATCATTAACGTCTTCTAGATATCCTTTCTATGATTCAGGATATTTTTTTGGTCCTGAACAAATATGGTTTCACGAATAGTTTGGACTTCGTTTCTCTGTCTGTGGGCGGAAAGAGCGTAAGCCAAGGGAGATTACTCTTCAATAATGTTGAGTGGGAGTGACCTTGACTGCAAATTCGGTCTCAGTGCCGCCATATTTTGTGACGAAAAATGGATGCCCCTGCAAAAAATCCAGAAGATTCTGGGATAATTATATGCCGAGAAAATTATGGCCGCGATAGCCCAGTGATTATGATCGCGAACTCGTGGCGGCGTTGTCGGGTCACGGGTTTGAGATCTGGTATCATTGAAGACCAATCGTGTTGAGAGGTAGATGTAAGTTATATTTGTAAAGCAGTGGCGCACACAAGGGGGTAGGGTCCTGGGGGTCCGGAACCCCCCCCCCAAAGACCTTGATTTTGTTTTCGATTGAATATAATCATTTGCATATAGTATGTAAAATTTAATTAAGTATTTGTTTTTAATATTTGATTTTATTAATTAATGCTAATTATCATTCAATAATGAATTTTTTACCGTTTTTTGTTCCCGAAAATCGAGAAAATCAAAAGAATATGTTGGGCGGCATATTGGAGCATGATACGAGAATAGTCGACTTTCGACCCTGGATTCCCCTCCTCCCTGAAAAATTCTTGTGTGCGCTACTGTAAAGTCTCTAAGTCTTCAAGTTGGCGTGAAAGTTAAGAGAATGGGTAACTAGCTCGGATGTCGTCCTCGTCACTTGACCGAGGTTCAGAATCACGAGCTCCGCCGCCCCTGTGTTGATTTAGAGTGCGATGTTCACTCACCGGACGAAAAAACTGTAGAAGCCCTTGGGTGGTTTTCCCAGCCTATACAAGGACATTGCAGGGAAGCAACATCGGAGTCAAAGTTTAAAAGCGACTATGATACAGTTCACTGGCCTCATGCTATACCGTGCTTACTACGTGTGTTATACGGTTGTGTGAACTTTAAATGTGTTCGATTGTGGATTTTACGGATGTTATAATTGTTTTCTGTTTAAAGTAAATCTATTATTACTCCGAAATAACCTGCTTGTTAATTTCATGGAGCTTTCTTGAATTTTAAAGGCGATTAACCGTGTAATAATACTGTTTTTAGTTTGGGTCCTAACTTTATGAATCGAATATATCATTTTAATCTAGGATTATATTTCAGTAATGCAATAATTATTTAGGATACTCGTGTGTTGCATGTTAACGGAACTTAAACAAGTAATATAAATTTTTTTGTTTGCGTCAATTCCTACTTTGTTAGAAAAAACATACTGGCGCCATCTGTTGCAGCTATTTGTAACTACGAGGGAAATAATGCAGAATAAATTGAAAATTAAAAAATAAAATTTAATTAATGAATTAATATTTGAAAAAACTGTATTAACATCAAGTATGTCATCCACTACAAGTTTAAAAAAATTATTTGAACTTGATTGAATGAATAGAAATTATTTTATTAACGATTGAAAATTCTAACAAGATAAATAAATATATAGAGAGTGAGAGCTATTAGTTGGAATTGAAAAAGATTCTCAAATCTGCAAAGAAAATTAAAAAAAAATTGTAAGAGTTACTGTAACTAAAAATGCTTTGTTATAGTACAGTGGTAGCCAACCCAAATGACCTTGCAGGCCAGTTCGGAAAAACATCTCGCGGTCCGCACATAAAAATATGTACCTTTATATCAGATTTGGAAACAAAAAAAAAACATTTATTGTGTAGTGAAAATTTAAAACACAATGAATTATTATTATTTTCATTATTTTTCATGTATACAGGTATAGATAATATAATAATGTTTATATAATATAATAATGCAATGATCAAATGTTTAAAATATTACAGTTGCCATTTTCTTGAAAATTACGGTGTTCCCTTTGAATTAATCTTTCGTTATTCATTGTTGAAATTTGATAGTGCTGTCATTCGTAAACGTTTAAATATACGTTGCCCTTTATCTTAACCGTCCTGAATATATTTTTTTAAACTTTAAAAACATCTCTGACTGCCTCTTGTTTTTTGGGCACCAAACAAAATGAGGAGGAGAAATGAGAAAGTCGCACACACAGAGAATCTTGTACTATTCATAGTAAAGGATATGCATAATGCCATTCGGAATTTATTAAAAAAGTAATTTATTATAGTAAAATCAAATGCAACTGTTTAGATTAAAATAGATTTATATTTTATCAATGGACGTTTCTATTATCAAAAAGGATTTATTTTCAAACAAGAATAGGTAACAGGCAAATACATTGTAGATTTACATATATATATAAATTTCCCCTCAAATATATTTCAAAATGAAATGAAAATGGTGAGTACAACTTTTATAATATTCCGTTCCTCATATTTAAAGTTCATAAACGTGCTTGTTATTTTAAATAAGATATTGGCAATGTAAGTGAGTTATGCATCATGTTACACATACGATGCATGTAGAAACGGCCATAACACTGCAGCAATAAGGAAATAAGCGTGTGTGGCATCTGTCCCCTATACTTGGGGGAAGACGCCACATGGTTCAGAAATAAATGAAATGAGCTTAAAAAAAATTTTTTTTTCATTTCCTAACACTGTATATTATAGAATAAAATCTCGCTACAATTAATAATTATGCTGTTAAAAAAGATGGCACAGGGTGCCATCTCCATAGGGCGAGGATGTGCAGGGCTGAAATCGACTTCTACTTCAGCTTGCTGTAGACCGTTCTGCTGAAAAATAAAGCATTTTTTTCATGGTTTTGTTATTTGAATTTTCAATGTATTAATAGAAAATTCCTTAAGTGCGTCATCTTCCCCCGATTTACCTTATATTTTATTATCAATTTTTCAAATAACATATTTGTCTTATGCTGAAATTTTTTTTAATGTAAACGTTAAATATAGCCCCCCTCCCTTATAATTTTCATGTAATATAATGCTACAAATGAATGTTATTAGAATGTTCTTTCATTATTACTAGCATGCTTAAAATTTTTAATTAAAATGCGAGTCAAGTATTTCAGATAGAATAAAACCGTTTTGGGAATTCCACTGTTATTAAAAACCGGATTCTCGAAATTTTATCTCGTATTACCTGAACATTTCATCATGAGTTGACTGAGAACGTCTAGTTCAAGAGAAAAATATATCTGACTTCAGATAGCTATGCATGTTAATTTTTAGTTCATTTATACTGTGATTTTGTTTCGGGTATTTTATTATTGATGGTTATAGAATATTCAGAGAGAGAGAGAGTAATCTCAAATAATTGGTATATATCTAGTCTATTTCTTCTAACAAGATTTTTCACGCCGTAAAAATTTTAGCTTTGTGAAGATTCTTAATTTTTACCACTGAGGCTGAAATGGAACACTGGAATGTTAAATTTAGTTGGCCTTTAATTTTGAAGTAAGGTTTATTATTCAAACTACACTTCTGCGGAAATTATGAAAGGACTTCATGAGGAAATTCGCAGAATTGATTATTTCCTGGTGAAAAAAAAAAATGTTGGTGTTATCCTAATCTCTAATTTCTCTCTATGAATATGTAAAACAAAAGAAGTTTTTCGTGATGCTGTAATAAATTTATTTATACGCTAGGTATAGTTAGTAAAAATGGATCACAAAAAGTTGGAATTAATTGAAGAGGAGCGACGAGAATGATTTGCTTAATCCCCCCGCCCTCCTTCCAGCGCTTTCTCAACAAATCTGCTTATGTCAGATCGTGATGTTATAGATTTCGCTAATAATTTCCTGAAGCATCCATATGGTTGCCAAAAATGGTCACCAACATGATCACCAAGTCACATAATTCTACATAATAGATGTAATTAACAGTTTTACAATTTGAGCAATGAGTATGAACCGCGCGCGTCGTATGATTTGTATAATGGGAGGTTGGTTCTTTCTGGATTTCTAACCTTCAGACTATTAATTATTACCTATAACAACTTTGCAAATAGGTGTTCTGTTAAGAAACTGATTAAATGAAATTATTAACAATTTTTTTTAAAGTCAGTTTTTCAATGTTATCAATATTGGAATCAAAAGTCTGCGATATTTAATTACTCCTTCTATCCTAAATTAGTTGCTACACTCGAATACTTTTGTATGATTGTTAGTATTGATGATTTTATGATTTTTCTTAAATATTTTTCAGAGATTTCAGGGTGATATGCTATCAATCATCGATGTTTACTTATCAGGCATTCTCTCCTTCCCTTCTGTCATTACCAAATTAGTTTAAAAAATCCAGAGAGTTCGCATACTTTTAAGCCAAGCCCCGTTTTGTAAGGAATCTTCCACCAGTAATCGCAAAGCCCTCGAGTATATAGCTGAACAGTGCGACGTTAATATTCACTCCACCAGTAATCGCATATAACTATCTTCTAAATGAATCGTGAATTAGGAAGAAAATGATCCTTCTAGGATACTGATGGTAGTCCTTACAGAATGGTGCGTGGCTTAAGAGCGTGCTAACCCTGTAAATTTGATTCGAAAAATTTGTCCCAAAATAAGTGTTACATTTGTGGAAAGTATAGAATGAGAATGAAAATACCGAATTGTGATAATTTTAATCGCAAAGAAAACAATTTTAATTGATATTTAAGGAATTTCTTGCACATAATATAGCTTCGGGATTACATGCCAGGTTACGCGGAAGAAGATTTTGACGACGAAGTTTTTCCTTATTGGGATGGATTATTTTTTTGTACGAATTGCCTCCGCCTGACATCATAATGTTTTCCATATATGTTTGTAAAGTTAAAAATACATTGTCAAGCTTTTCGACTTTTGTGTGAAAAGCGACTTCAATAACATCAATTAAGTTGTCAATATTCTTTGTGGGCATCTGATGTTGCAACGACTTTTTTTGAGAAATCAGTAATTCGGACAGTTTGGAGGTTGACATTGTAGTTGCAAATTCTCCATTCATCTTTTAAATATCCATCTGTGATACTGGGATCATGCACTGCTAAATGAGGCTCACTACCTAAATGTAGATATTAATTTGGGACAGAATTTTTGACCTAAATGTAGCAGCAACTAATTTGGAACGGAGGGAGTAATAAAAAAGGGCTTGAATTTACCATGAAGCCTGAAAATTGTTTCATTTTTGCATAACACGCTCGAAGCATTTTTTTTTTTTTTTAATCTCCAGTAATTTTGCTTATTTTTTTGTAAATGCCATCGCATCTATGGCCGCGGTCGCCTTGTGGTTACGGTCACGAACTCGTGGCCGCCGTGTCGCGGGTTCAAGCCCTAATGCCACTAAAAACCTGCTAAGTAGAGGGGCTGATGCACTTTAAATCTGGCCCCCCGTAGGCGTGGCATGGTAGTTTTGAGAGGAGCTGCCAGCTCTGGTATTGTCTTGATCGTGGCTCAAAAATACGAGGTTCGTCGCCCATTGCTTTCGTGTTGTCTTATAGTGCGACGTTAAGAAAAAATCACTGACGCCATTGCAGTTATCTATTCAGGTAATTGTGCATTACCATCGTTCGAAATATTATATTAACTCCTTTTATATACAAATCCAAGTTAGCATAAAATTTCCATCAAACAAAACCTTTTGTTGAGCCACGCAGAATGAATAATATATTGTTTTAGATCAGCTGACATGAGAGACAATTCCAGCACCAAATTTATAACTAATTATATTATTTGAATTTGTATTCATAAACTTAAAAAATAAATTTCAATGTTTTATTCCGAAAAATTATCAGTTCAAATTACGTTGAACTCACTTTGAAATCTGTTACTTCGACAAAACACGCTTTTTGTGAACTGAATTACAGTAAAGATTAATTTTTTTATCACTTTCGAATTTTATCAGTATTCTTGGAAATGCAAATGATTTTTTTATCTGATTTTGATGAGAAGTGAACCGGTTTTTTTTTTTTTAAATTCACTGGAAACTGATTATACATATTTTTGATTGTATCTCTTTTAAATGGAGTCTTAATTTTCCATGTATGTTCATTCACCTTTACAATTTCCTCTGAATTTCTTTGAAACTTCTTATCACGCAATGTTAATCTGAAAAATATGCATTGTGGTTGATAACTGTACGGTAATAAAATTTATGATGTGAGTCACATTTTCTTTATGAGAAACTGTAGAAATAAACGCTTGGGTTTCGAATTTTTGTTGGGATTCATCTTGCTGTTAACCAGCTTGAAAAAATTTTTGTATGATTTTATTAATCATCATAGTAGGCATGTTTTAATTTTCTGTTATTTGAAAGAAAAGAAAAAGCACTTTTTAATATTTTCTCTCTCTCAAATTTGGTCGCTGTATCTTTGTGGTTATAGTCGTAGTAGTCGTGGTGTGGTTGAACTCGTAGCTGGAGTGTCTCGGGTTCGAGTCCTGATGCTACTGAAGATTCGGCCGCGGAAGCCTAGTGGTCAAGGTAATGGACTCGCGGTCGGCGTGTCATGAGTTCGAGTCTGGTACCTCTGAAGATCCGCCGTACAGAGGGGGCCGATGCACGTTAAATATGTCGAGGCTCGAACATCATCCCATTGGTGTGGTGTGGAAGTTAGAAGAGTGCCAGCTTAGGTGTCGTCCCCGTCATTTGACCGTGGTTCAAAATTACGAGGTCCGTCCCAAAAGTCCACGAGTAGCTGAATAGTGCGATGTTAATATTCATTCTCACGCCACTGAATACCCATTGTGTAGAAAGGGCCAATTCACGTTAAATCTGTCGAGGCTCAGTGTCCTCCCATTGGTGTGATGTGGTAGTTAGGAAAGGGAGTGCCAGCTTAGGTGTCGTCGGTCGTCAATAGCCCTCCTATTGCTTTATAATGTGACGTCTATATAAGTCACTCACTCTCTTAAATCTGGAAACAAAGAGCAGAATTTTTTTTATTGCTTTTAAAATAATATTGAGTTTTAAAGTGCAACTTACATGTATCAAACATTTTTAAAGTAAAATATCGAGTTTCATGTGAAAGAAAAAAAATTACACTGGAATTCTATTACTATGAATGATATGATAAATTCGAAAATAAAGATAAACAAAATATTAAACAAGTAATTTAAAAACATTTTTTTAAGTTAATTCCTACTTAGATCAACGAAGAAAAATTTTATTTTAGCGATTTTTTATTAAATAGTTACAATTAATATAATTATGTATATACATACGACAGAATCACAACATTAAGTGATAATTAATTTTTATTAATTATCGTTAAAGTATCATATTATCATCCAAAACAATCATATATATAAAATTTCAGTTAAACTGAATGCTTTAAAACGTGAGAAAAAAAAATCTTTTAAAGTTTTCACCCAAATTGTGCTAAAAATGAAACCAACGTGGCTGTATCTGTAATTCTTTAAATAATTAGTGTCAGTCAATTAATTTTAATTATAATTAAATTATCGTATTTTTACCCAAAACAATAGTGTATAGAAAATTTCAGCTCAAATAAGCTCTTTAAAATGTGAGGAAAAAAAACCTTTTCAGGTTTTTACACAAGTCGGCAAAAATGATGCCAACGTGGCTGGTATTTGTAATTCTTTAAATAATTAGTTTTAATCAATTAATTTTTATTAATTATAATTAATTTACTGTATTGTCATCCAAAATAATCATGTATATAAAATTTCTGCTCAGTTGAGCGCTTTAAAATGTATTTTATTAACGATTGAAAGTTCCACGAAGATAAATATATAGAGAGCGTGAGTTAATAGTAGGAATTGGAAAAATAAACTTTTGATTTAACAGAAAAATCTTTATTTTAAACTATTATGCTTTTATCGCATAGATAGAAATTGGTTCATTGAATTTTACATAAGAATAACTGAACACATTGCTGTTAAAATATATAACTAATCATCATGTAATTAAATCGATCAGAATTGTGAATAAAAAACTTTGTTATAGATTAGGGGTTGACAGCCTTATAGTGGTGGCTTGCCAAACCAATCTACCATATTTTCTTCTACTTATGCCTGCGAGTCATTATTTAAAAGCTAATTTCGAGTCTAAGTTATAATAACATTAACTTAGGAAGATGACTCCAATTCAGCTTTCATTCTGGTAAAAGTAACATTTTACAATCCTAATAAAAGTTATTTGTCATCTAATCTACCACAACAGAATTCACACTAATGTTACTTGAAATTGAATTACACATATAAATGAAACAATTACTACTATACTGTGCAAAATGTATTTTTTCGTTGTAATTAAAGTGTTTTGAGTTTTATTATTTTCTTAATAATAACTAGTCAAAATTATTTGATGGCACGTCTATACCTCCTTCAACATTTCTTAAAGAAAAAATGGCTCGTTGATCCAAAAAGGTTCGCCACCCCTGTCTTAGGCTATTCTCCTCTTCAAAATTATCAACTTCAAGCCACTCAAAAATTGACAAATTTGTAGTGTTGAGTGCCACTGAGAATTGTACCACGTGTCAAATCTGGCAAGCGTGCTGTAGGTTGACGGCTTCTGTTATAGATCATTTAATTATATACTAAGATTTTTAGTGAAACTGTTTATTTTATGTGCTAGTGTTCTTGTTTGTACAATTAGCTATTCAGTACTATGAAGAAAGTGCGTCATTATGAAGTAATTAGTTAATTTATTTTTATAATGGGTTGATAATCGACGTATTTTTAAATTTTAATTTACGAAACAAACTCTAGACGTATCAAATAACATGGTAGAGCGCTTGTCAGTACCAGACACTTTTCTACGAATCTTGACATTTGTTCTCTCAATACTCTTTCTCTCATTGGTAATTATAGATGGTCGCAGCAAAACATCTACTGAAGCGCGCGGATTATTCATTGTTTCGTAAAAATGCTTCAAATAAATACCTTAAATTCTTCTCTAAATGAGATGGGAAAGCGTGTTTTGAAAACTTGTTCGCGGTTGAACCTTTTTAGATAAACATACAATTTTCGAATTGTTTTGAAAAGCCAGCGGTGCATTGAAGAATTTTTCCTCCCCGAAAGAGTAGCAATGTCTCTTTGTAAGTAGAATTTTAACGGGGAAGGGATGATTTGCTTTGTATAATTCTTTATACATTTTCCATCGTGGGTTCAAGTCCTGGTGTCGCTGAAGATTCACCGTCTCAAGGAAATGATGCGTATTAAATTTACCGAAGCTCAAAGTGAGCGTTGGCGTGGTGGCCGCGGTAGCCTAGTGGTTAAGGTGACGCACTCGCGACTTGCGTGTCATGAGTTCGAGCCTAGTTCCGCTGAAGACCCGCCGAAAAGACGGAGCCGATGCACATTGTTGTGGTGTGGAAGTTCGGAGAGGTAATGCCACCTCGAGTGTCTTCCACGCAGTGGCGTAATGTACACCCCCACAACCTATGCATCGCGGGGGGAGGGCAGGGTTCTAGAGGGGTACAAAGCCTGACTGCCGCCAAGTACCTAACCCTTTGTAAAATCCAACTTGGGGCCGCAAAACCTGACTTTGAAAGGGGCCCCAAATGTTCTCCGTTATGCCCCTGCGTCCACGTCACTTGACCATGGTTCAAAAGTACGAGGCCCATCGCCAAAAGGCCTCGTGTAGCTGAATAGTGCGACGTTAATATTCACTCTCTTGTTGTGGTGCGAGTTAGGGTATCAGCTCAAGTATTGTCTTCACTTGTCCGAGGCTCAAAATTACGAGGTTTATCGCCAATGGCCCTCGCATTACTTTGAAATGCGATATTAATAAGCAATCAAATAATATCTGGATTGCTTTGAAATCAGAAAAAACGTTTGAATTCGGCGTTTTTTGATCTGTTGCAATTTGATAGTTAAGCTTGTGCACCATAAATTACATTGCAAATATGCCTCTTAAGGTATCCGACTACGTTCGGAACCGTGATTTCAAAAAAGCGCTAAAATGGATAATTTTCAAGATATTTAGTGTCACTTTAATTAGAATACATGTGTAAAATTGTTTTAAGGACATTTGTGTGGACAAAAAAGAATTATTTAAATACAGTATTTTGGCAAAAAATTAACTTAGAATAATCTTTTTTCAAAATAATCTCCTTTTGTGAAAAATGCTTCTATTATAATAATATTTTGCCTGTATACAGCTCAGACCTCTTTACAGAGGCTCAACTATGATTTTTGAAAAATTCACATTATTTTCAGAGTTACAACCCATTGAAATAATTATCGGCGTTTTTTTCTTAAAATTGCTCCCCTCTGTTGTTGTCGTAAAATATGGATAAACCCACTTCTAAGTTATATATTTCAAAAACTCTAGTTGAGCCTCTGTACAGAGGTCTGGTCTATATGCAAGCAAAATATTATTATAATAGAAGCATTTTTCACAAAAGGAGAACATTTTGAAAAAAAAATTCTAAGTTAATTTTTTGCCAAAATATTGCATTTAAATATATTTTTTTGTCAAAATGTCCTTAAAACAATTGTATATATGTATTTTAATCTAAGTGACACTAAATATCATGAAAATCATCCGTTTATGCGCTTTTGCAAAATCACGGTTCCGAACGTAGTCGGATACCTTAAGTAATAATTCAGTTAGATCTTGCTCATGTATTTCGAAGAATCGGAAGAATCGTAATCGGATCATTCATTCCCTTAAAATGGTTTTGATTGAAATTTTATTTCACTTATAGTAAATTGCTTTAATATTCTTTTAAGAAAAAATGATTTGAACATTTTTGAATTATTTGCCGCAAATTGTACTGTAATATCATCATAGCTTTGGATATTTTTAAAAAGTTTATTACAAAATCAGCATGTTTTAAACAGGATGTTTTTATGTTGTCATCATTTTTTTTAAAAAATAATTTCGCAATCGTACAAGCTGTATTAGAATTTGTCTACTTACTACTTGTCCATTGGATTAAAATATATCGA